>CM060875.1:32171392-32365378 GCA_030737845.1 Acorus calamus
CGACATAGTTGATGCGGATGTTGTCCTTGGCCCACTCATAAGCCAAATTCTTTGCTAGCCGGTTAATCGCACCTATTTCAAAGTAAACAAAAGATGATTAGCCAAAAACACTTAAACAACTGGAACACATGCACGTGCTCGTGCAGATAGGAACATTGTTTAAACATAATTTCATTTAAAGTCCCATCTAGAATCTCTTGTACCTTAATAGTTCAAAAAGTCACTGCTTTGGGAATAATCAAAACTGATGAGAATCGCAACTAGGCCAGACTTCAAACATTTTCCTTAACATACTAACCTTTAGAACTTGCATAGACAGACATGGATGGCGAGACAACAGCGCTGGCGGCTGAGGAGATGAACACTATGTTGCCCTTCCCAGATTGCCTCATGAGAGGAAGAGCGATTTGGCTAAAATGGAATCCTGATTCCAAATTTGTGGCCATGGCCAAGGAGTATTCCTCGGCAGTCACATCTTCAGCTGGACATATTAAACCATATCCAGCATTGTTTACCTAAAACAAAAAATTGGTCAACCATATCCCATGTTAGACATGTAAATTGAATAACATCTCATCATATTAAATCATCACCACATCAGTTTACAGATAGATCCTAGAGCACGTCTCATGTTATATATATCTTAGTTTGAGACTTACAAGGATGTCGAGCTTTCCATCAAAAGTTGTGGAAACCTTCTCCATCAGCCTCTCTCGCTCCGCGCGGGATGCCACATCGCACACCGAGGCGGTGACCGGGTGGCCGAGGGCCTTCCACCGCCGCAAGGACTCATCGAGCTTGGTCTCGTCCCGGTCGCACGTGTGCACCGACGCACCGAGTCCAAGTAGTTCTTCTACTATGGCGTGCCTGTATCGCCAAACCAAAAACATGAACCATTAGAAGAAGAATAACCTAATAAGATTCTCTTGAAATAAATCCGAACTAATAACAAAAATCAGAATAAGAAGAGAATAAGTGACCCGATGCCTCTAGCTCCACCAGTAACGAGAGCTGTCATTCCATTAAGGGACCATTTGTTGTTCTGATCCCCTATGAGGGTTGATGTGTTTCCCTCAGCCATTCTTAGTGAGAATGCACAAATATGCATACCTTCTTTTTATACAGAGCACCAATTGTGGGTGCAGGTTTTGGTCAACACTTTCAAATGTCTGCTGTAGAGTCACGATCAAACAGAAATATGAGAAACTAGAAACTAAATACTAAATCCGTGTAACATGGACATATTGTTGCATTTATTTAATGACCAAGTGGATGTGTCCATATCTTATTTTTTTTCGGTGAATTGCTCATATATCCTTGGACCGCCTCCCCTATTTTTTCTATGCCCTGGACTTTTAAAAAAAAAATTACCTCTGAAGTGTTGTCCTATTTTTTTTTACCCTAATTTTTCATAATACTTGAATTACCCTTTACATCCAGAGTTACAAATATACAGAGATATAATGTGATACATACAAAAATTATATGCATAATTATAAATATTTAAAAGTTACCTACAGATAGCATTCAACGTACACAAAGATGTTTAAACACAAATTGTTATAGATACATTGTCATTATAATTAATTCATGAATTATAAGTCATGTCATTATCATCTGCAAGTGCATTCAACGTACACAAAATGGTTAAATATAAAATTATTATAGATACATTATCAAAGTTTTATTAAAATAAATACATCAACTTTTTGAATTAGACATTGTTTGACTATCATAATGAAATTAGTTGATGTCTCCCTTGATCCTCTTCATGTCCTCCTGAATAAAATTGAAACCATTGAGAAGCATTCGAACTAGACATTCAACATACTTCATAAGGAAGAACGCATTGTTCAAACTACATTAAAGATGCAATAATCAGTTAAACACCTAAATAAATTTTTATTTAACAGTATGAACAATATTAGTAATAACATATTTACACTACCAATGAAATTAAACTAATGATTGACATATAAATTTACAGAATTGTAATGCCAATTACATTAATATAATATCAATTTACATATATATAAATGACTAATTATAGAAACTTTATAAACAACTACATAATATACGGATTGCTTCTGGCAGACCCTCAACATAGGAAGCGGTGATGCGGAGTTGTAATCATTGAATCCCTTCTAAAATATCATCTAAAATATAAAAAGTGCAAAAAAATAAAAATAAATGAAAACATATAAATATCAACAACTGTATTATTTTTATAGAAATATTTATTGATCCATGTGCTTAGCAATCAAAGAAACTATAACATTACATAACCAATTACAAATAATTAACTAAGATTTGACAAAAATATAATGCCGAATTACAGTAATGTAATACCAATTTACAGATATGTAAATTACCAATTACAGAAAGTTTGTAAACAATTACAAAATATATATCAATTGCTTCTGACAGACCTTCAATAGAGGCAGTGGTGAGGCATCATATAACCATCAAATCCATTATTTCTAAAATACCATTTAAGTCTTTTCTACGCATACTCAAATCTTAAAAGTGAAAAAAATAGAAGTATATAAATATCAACTGTAATATTTTCATAGAAATACTTATTGATCCATGTACTTAGCAATCAAAGAAACTAGAACATTACAAAACCAAATATAAAAACCACCAATGGAATTAAATTAAGATTTGACATATAATGACCAATTACAATAATGTAATATCGATTTACATATATGTAATGACTAATTATAAAATATTTACAACCAATTACAGAATGTTTACCAATTGCTTCCAATAGGCCTCAATAAGAGCGACGACGACGACGATGACATGGGGTCATCATAACTGTGGAATCTATTATTTCTAAAATATTGTTTAAATATTTTCTACAAGTACCCAAATCTTAAAAGTGTCAAAAAAGCCAAAAAGAGAGTCCTCAAAAACAAAAAATTGAAGGGGCCGAGCATATCAATACGAGGAAGCTTCACAGCAAGATCAACCACATTAATGCTATCGCTACCTGCTCCAAACATCAAACCAAAAATCCATCATTCACTCTCAAATTATTTCATAAACCCAACACACATGTAGGCAAAAATCATCTTTTTTTTATTAATAGATGCAAACACATAAAGAGAGATTAATCGATTGATTATGTGTGAGTTGTATTCCAAGACAATGACGCCAAAAGAGGTGAATGCTTCATAGCGGTCGGACCTTGGGTCGGTGGTGCAGATGTTGGAGGGGGAGATAAGGCCCCTACATATGCTCTCCGACCATCCGTTTTGCCCCTATGAATACCAACTTCAGCCTCTCCGGCCATGTTGCCACTATTCAACACTTATTTGATTGCTTCCGGCGGAACCTCAATAAAGGCGGCGAGTGGTGGTGACAAGGTGCTCCAAGGGTGATTAATTGAGGAAGAGGAAGTGATTTGGGAGAGAGGGTTTTGGGGGAAGTTATAAAGATTTTGGGGGAAAAATAAAGATGGAGGTGGTAGTTTAAAAAAAAAAATGTGATGTGGCAGGGATGAGGGAAAAAAAAGAATATGACAGCTCTGCAATGGTAAAAAAAATTTTTTGAAAAGTCTAGGGACATAAAAAAAATAAAGGTGTCAGTCCAGGGGTT
Source organism: Acorus calamus (assembly GCA_030737845.1). Taxonomy (NCBI): domain Eukaryota; kingdom Viridiplantae; phylum Streptophyta; class Magnoliopsida; order Acorales; family Acoraceae; genus Acorus; species Acorus calamus. Next base: position 32,174,999 of record CM060875.1, read on the forward strand.
TTTGGACAATTTATCCTTCTTTTTTTTTTAATGTATGAATGAGCCGAGTTACATCTTCCCTTGAGGGTCGATGTGTTTCCCTCAGCCATGTTTTTTCTTCCCTTCTGATAATCAATTCATTCTCTAAACAGTCCATGAAATTGTGATGGTTCTTTTGTTACAAAATGGATTATTAGATAGAGTAGTGATATATTACGGTCTGTGCAAACTACATATATACATCACAAATCCCTTGTTTAGGGTGAAACATAAGTCAAGAATAGAGAAGAATAAAGGAGAATAGTCCCAAAAAGCTGTTTGTTTTGTAAAAATAAATTTTGATAGCTATGTCTAGATAAACTATAATAAAGCCTGATAATTATTCTATGAAAATGCTGGAATTGTTTATCAGAACTAATCTATGATAATTGATAAAAATATCATTCTGTGTCATTTTAAAAAATTTATCTCACCTAACTCTCTGCACACATTCTAAAAATTATCACATTTATCATTTCACACACACATCTCTTACACTTATTCTCAAACACAAATAATTTATGCAATGATATAATTCTTATTTAAAAAGTCATAAATTTTTATATATCTCTTATTTACTACTTATCCTTACTTTATCTATGGTGAACCAAACAATAAAATGATCGTTTTTTCATTTTTCAATGAGAATAATAGAAAAGACAATCAAACAAAAATCTATTTATTTATCATGGATTGTTATCTATCCCAATATAACTATCAGAGATGAATAATCACATGTCACACTTCAAACAGGGATTAAATAGCTTATCTATGTTCAAACGGTACCTAACCAAATATGAGAAACTAGAAATACTGAATCAGTGTAACATGGACATATATTGTTGCATTTATTTAATTTTTAGGATTATCAAACCTGTTCACGTGCGCCAAGTGGATAAGTCCATATCTGTTTTTTTAATGGATGAATGAGCAGACATACCTCTTCACTTAAATTAATCGTATTAGGTAGACAATCGCCTTCCTTTGAATAAAATAGAAAAAAATAAACCGAATATAATATGTAAAAAAGTGTTGCTATACTCAATTTTTTTCTTAATCCAAAGCACAGACCTAATATCTCATTATAGATTCAGTGAAGTATGTATCTCATTAGATGATATATATACCTCACTAAATTTTTTCTTACATTTACTAAAATGGGTTCATTCAATTTGAAATGGATCGATATACACTTTTTATTAAAGCATATATCTCAGTAGATAATGTTTACTATTTTTAAAAAGATATGAAAACATATGAGGTCTGAGTTTTTGTTGATGAATGTGACTGAGTGTATCACTTTCCTATGTAAAAATAAAAGCTATAAAATAAAAGCTAGCGAACTACCAGTAAAAGCTAAGCCAAAAGGACTGCCCATGAAAAAAGGCTCACAAAAGAGGGACCAATGTAGACTATTCTAAAAGTAAAATGTTGGGTTCAATTACATTCACCAATTAAAATTCAGACATCATATATTTTTAATTTTTAAAATACTCCGACTCGAAAGACCCGAAATCTGATATAGACCCGATCTGAAGAACTCGATCATCCAAACGGGACGGATCCTAGTCTACCCCAATGAAATCTCGTGGACCCTGTTGAACCCGATACTATTGGTGGTCTAGACCCAAGCCTAGGAAGCATAGTAATGACCCTTACGTTTTATTTATTTTTTATGACCCAAATCAAATATCTAGCTCAAGCAGTCAATCCCACTAAATAATTAAATCACTTAACCTTTTTATACAATTGAAAAGCCACACATAACAACAAAAAAATCAATCAAAAATAAAATCCATCCCACCAAAAAAGAAAGTCTCCATTCCGAGAAAAAATGTCCCCTTATCACATCACCCCCCGACATGTCCTTTTCAACTCCCCCCACACCATCATCAACAACAAGACACCCCGACCTGTTCTGCCTCAAACGCTGAAAAAACTACATGAAGCCTGGCCGTTTGAAGAAGGGGTGGGGAATAAAACCCTCGAAGAGTAGACCCTCGTCGTCTCCCTCCAGTCCAAGTACGGCAACAAGTGGAAGAAGATCGCCTCCTTCGTCCCCGGCCGCACTTTGAAGCGCCTGGGCAAGTGGTGGGAGGTCTTCAAAGAGAGGCAGCTCAAACAACAGTCAACAAATCATTTTCTGGGTCCAGTTACCTGGGTCCACCCCGACCTGGTCCAAACCAGACCCGTTGACGGGCCTTGTCTGTTCCCAACTTTGTCTTATTAGGCACCACTTATTTTCAGAAAAGTGAATTCTATATCAGGGTTTTAAAACCTGGCCCGAACCAAGTTCAATTGAATTTATTAAATCTTTGTCCATTTTGTATTTCGATTTGATTTACTGTTAAAATCTTATGATATAAAAAAAATCGATATGTAAATCTTGTTAGCCCACCACGGTTTTTGTGAACCACAGTTTGAAGTGGTCAATTAAACTGATCGGTTCTTTATTTATAAAAATTTGATTAACTTTCTTATGGATTGACGTAACATATGAAAGGTTTTAACAAAAATAGGTAAATTAGATTTTATATACCTAATTAAAAGTTCATGTTGTAATGTTAAAGTTTTGCCAACGAAAAGCCTTTTATAACCACGAACATAGTTGGTTTCTAAAAAAATATTTCGTTTATTTTTTATTACCAAGTGTTGATAATTAATGCATATCGTTGGGGATTATATTACCAAGGAATTATGTCATAATTTAAATTCAATTAATCCAACGCCGGGGTACCAGCGATCAGTAACCTTTGATCCATGTGCAAAAAAATAAAAAGTCGTCGGTAAATGAAAACATATAAATATCCCTGGAAACAACTGTATTATTTCCTTATAGAAATATTTATTGATCCATGTGCTTAGCAATCAAAGAAACTATAACATTACATAACCAATTACAAATAATTTAACTAAGATTTAGACAAAAATATAATGCCGAATAATACGAAGTAACGTGTACTCTCCTACCACTATTTACAAGTTGAGTTGATATGTAAATTTTAGACCAATTACAGAAACGTTTGTAAAACAATTACAAAATATATATCAATTGCTTCTGACAGACCTTCAATAGAGGCAGTGGTGAGGCATCAATATAACCATCAAATCCATTATTTCTAAAATACCATTTAAGTCTTTTCTACGCATACTCAAATCTTAAATTGAGTGAAAAAAAAATGCAGAAGTATATAACCATATCAACTGTAGGATATTTTCATAGAACATACTTATTGATCCATGTACTTAGCAATCAAAGAAACTAGACCATTACAAAACCAAATATAAAAACCACCAATGGCATATTAATTATTAAGATTTGACATATAATGACCAATTACACCCCCCCCCCCCCCCGATAATGTAATATCGATTTACATATATGTAATGACACTAATTGATATATTTACATGGTCACCAATTACAGAATGTTTACCAATTGCTTCCAATAGGCCTCAATAAGAGCGACGACGACGACGATGACATGGGGTCGTTATCATAACTGTGGAATCTATTATTTCTAAAATATTGTTTAAATATTTTCTACAAGTACCCAAATCTTAAAAGTGTCAAAAAATCCAAAAAGAGAGTCCTCAAAAACAAAAAACGTTTGAACAAGGGGCCGAGCTTCTTTCAATGGCTTTGGATTTCCTAGCTTCACAGACCTTAAGTGGTGTATCAACTGGTCTGGGAGCGATATAATGCTATGGCTCGGACCTGCTCCATAGTGACTGGTTCAAACCAAAAAGATCAGCAGGCTTCACTCTCAAGGATTATTGGTCATAAACCCAACACACATGTAGGCAAAAATCATCTTTTTCATTTATTGGAGGCCATTCGTTGCGAGATTGGCTTGGGCGCGGCAAACACATAAAGAGAGATCTGGCAATCGATTGATTATGTTGTGAGACTCCACCCTTGTCCAGATTCCAAGACTTTGAATTGACGCCGTGAAAGAGGTGGGGGAATCAGGAGCTTCATAGTCGGTCATGGGACTCAGGCTTTTGGGTCGGTGGTGCGGCGAAACCTGATGTTGGAGGTTGGACAGATTTGTTTGATACTGCTTGAGGCCCCTACAGGGTACTGTTCTGCATGGGTCGTCCGACCATCCGTTTTGATTCCCTATGAATACCGCGCGACGGGTTCTTCCACAGCTGCTATAGGTGGCTGCGCCGGCCATGTTGCCATTGTCTATGAGACGGCTCAACATAGGGAGATTTGGGGGGGGGGGGGGGGCAATTCCCCATGATTCAAAGCATTCCTTTGGCTCCTGTATTTGGGTAAACCTTATTCGAAAATAAAGGCGGCTCGATGTGGTGGCTAACCAAGATGCTTCCAAGGTGTGTTCTAATTGTGGTCTGGAAGAGGAATCGGTTTTGACCTCTTTGGTCTCTTGAGAGTTTGTGAGGGTTTGGAGGTGGCTGGAGAGTGGACGGGAAGCATCTTCCTTACGTCAATTGAAGATTTGGATGCGGGGAGGGCCTCAAGGCCGAGGGGATAAAGATGTCGAGCCAAAGTGGTCCCAAGTTTAAAAAAAAATGGTGATGTGGCAGGGATGAGGGAACGCAAGCTAATATTTAGGGGACAGCTCTGCATACGTTGGTAAAAAAAATTTTTGATCGTCATTTAATGCATTCTATTGGGGACATAAATTCTGTGCGGGAAAAGCGATCTCCCTTAAACGGGCATCTTTGTCAGTCCAGGGTAGTTTATTTTGCTTGACATGGCTTCATTGGAGATATCTCTTCTTTTTTTTTTAATGTATGAATGAGCCGAGTTACACTGTCTTCCCTTGAGGATTGTCGATGCTTTGTTTCCCTCAGCCATGTTTTTCGCTTTTTCTGGGCTCAACCCTTTCTGATAATAAAAGGTGATAGCCTACCATTCTCTCAAAAAAAAACAGTCCATGAAATTGTGATGGTTCTTTTGTTACAAAATGGATTATTTAAAGATAGAGTAGTGATATATTACGGTCTGTGCAAACTACATATATACATCACAAACAGGGACGGCCCATATATAATGTAGGGTCAATTGATCCCACCACATAAGTCAAGAATAGAGAAGAATAAAGGAGAATACTGTCCATTTTCAAACCATGGCAACTTAGCTCACCAGTTAACCCTGTTTTGTAACCCAAATAAACTTTGATAGCTATGTCTAGATAAACTATCAAATTGTAAAAGCCTGATAATTATTCTATGAAAATGCTGGAATTGTTTATCAGAACTAATCTTTCTTTGATAATTATTTTTTATTAATGTAAATATCATTCTCTGTAAATTTTATTAATGTAAATTTATCTCACCTAAAACTCTCAAATGCACACATTCTAAAAGTTTATTATGGACACATTAGGGGTATCAGGTTTTCACACACACATCTCTTACACTTATTCCAAACACAAATAATTTATGCAATGAGCGTATACTGATTCTTATTCATATTTGCAAAAGTCATGTAAATTTTAAATATATATCTCTTATTTAAATTCATGTACTAAATGGATCCAAGTATTACCTTTAAAAAATCAGAACTATGAGAAGGTGAGAAGGTTAAACTCCCCCATGTCTGGACTCTCAACAACTGACGGGCTTGAAGATTTTTTCATCTCGACCATCCAAGATTTCAAGGTAAAATAGAAAGAATAATAGAAAAGACAATCAAACAATTGAAATCTACTTTCTAGAGTTGCAAATTTATCACTTGGATTGTTAAACCTCTATCCCAATATAACTTGAATTATCCAAGAAAACAGTGCAAGATGAAGAAGGCTTTAAAGCAAGAATCACATAATGTCGTGAACACTTCAAACACATTTCACAATGGATGTTAAGTATAGACTCTTATCTATGTGCTCCCTTAATAAAGGAAGCCAGGTATTGACTTAGTTCTCCTAACCAAATTTTTCTAGTTTTGAGTATAGTTTACTAGAATTGATACTGAATCAGTACTATGTAACAGTTGGCAATATTTCTCCATCCCAGCTCCTCAACAGCTTTTGCAAGTTAAGCTCCATAGGTCGACCCTATCCACCATTAACCTGTTTGAGTTAGGATTAACAATCAGAAAACCTGCAAATGAAGTGCAACACAAGAAGCACGAACACTTCAATGGACATGTCGTGTTTGTATCCAACACCCATCGGACCCACCCTATCTGTCAAAAATTTTTTCCAGGAATGGATGAATGAGCAGACATACCTCTTCACTTAGGAATTGAGAATCGTGAAACTTTAGGTAGATTGTTCAATCGCCTTCCTTTGAGAAAGTGTAAACATGAGAACAAAAATAAACCGAATGGGGCAGATAATATGCCCCATTCCCAACTAAAAGTGATATCAACTTTTTATACTCATGAATGTGTATGCTTTTTTCAAATAATTTAATCCAAAGCACAGACCTAATTTATCTCATTATAGATTCATGTTTTGTGAAGTATGTATCTAGTTTTTCAAGATTTTCCAGATGATATTTTGTTTGTGTTCCATATGGCCCACCAAAGTGCCCATAAAAAGTTTTGAACAGCACTAATCATCACATTCACATGGAGACTGACTCTTACTGCATGGCTTGGACCAAAGGTAAGGATTGTTTGCCATGGGGTTCTGAGGGAGTGGAAGGAAATCCAACAATCCTTGTCTCTCTTCAAAATGGATCGATATACATGTCTTCGAGAAGGAAACCAAGTTGTGGACAATTAGTAGCATGCGAACAACTCTGAGAAATCTCAGTGCCCAGATAATTTGATCAATACTCCAGTTCATCCTGTTATGGACGCGGCTGGCCAAAGCCAAAGATATGCAAACAGTTATGTCCAAGGGGCTCTATTCAGCAAGGGAGAGATTGAGGGTGCACTTCACTTGTTGAGCTTTCCCTCAGTTAATTCTCTCATGCTGATTAAAGCCTACTGAGTGTCAATTATCTCTTTTTTGTTAACTAATTCCCTATGTAACTATCCAATAAAAGCAATACTATTCTTTTTTACCCACAAAAATAAAAGCTCAGCGGTTCTCATAACCTACCATGATAGTTAACCAAGCTAAGCCAATCACGAGGTACTGCCTAAAACTATGAATTATTGTTCCACAAAATAGGGACCATAATTATGTATAAAATATAATTTATTCATACTTATAAATCACGGTTTGTATGCTAAATGATCACGGTTCGAATTATATTCACCGTGATCATTACTAAGGATACAATCAGACAGTTCTCATAAATATTGTAATAATTAATTAGCTAACAATCACTGGGGTAATCTAAAAGACCCATAATCTGATATAGACCCAATCTGAAGAACTCGATCATCCAAACGGGACGGTCATCAATTAAACCATGATCTTTACCAACCAATGAAATCTCGTGGTTATCCACCGTTGATAAAACCCGATCAATCAAAATATTACGTCTAGCAACCAAAAAATCACAGCCTAGGTAGCATTACGGTTTGTGAACCATAATACTTTTGATCACGGTTTTTAGCCGTGATATTTGACCTTTTTTTAGTAGTGAGAGCATTATAACAAAAATCAAATATCTAGCTCAAGCAGTCAATCCCACAAAATGCAATCAGTCTTAACCTTTTTATACAATTGATAAATATTTTTCCAGATCAAATCAGTTATCAACAAGAGGCGAGAATCAAATCCAAGTCCTCTCATAAGGAGAGGGTACAATATTATTTATTTCAACCATATAGGCTATTACAATAAGAGAATGGTTGACCAGAGACCATAAATCACAGACTCAAACCTCCATTCGAGTAAATATGGTCTGCCCGGTGATATAAGAAGCGGCGGGCATACAGAGAAACGCCACCACCGACGATATCTCCTCCGCCTTTCTGATGCGTCGGAGAGGGGTTTCGCCGATAATTCCAGCACCATCAATTCATCGTCAGCAACCTGAATAAGATCACATTGAGGATAAGCATATGAGCTGTAGAGACTCATATAGAAACAACACATGTTATCTGCCTCTTAGACACGCTGACCCACCCGTTTGGGGTGGGGAATAAACCCTTGGTTAGGAGAGACTACAGTAGAATGATTATTCCAAACAGCTGGTATTTGTCTTATATGTACAGAGCGATGCTATGCACAGTCCTTATTTATTATTGTTATGTCGTGCAATTTTATTATCCCCAACTAGAGGATATGGCCTGATAACTATTGTTCAGATGAAATGTATATCGTATTTCACTTCTCCAATGGGTTTATCTATACCAATACACTTTGAGAAAATATACATAAAGTTCATGCTGTCATGATTAAAAAATATGCATATTCGAAAAAAAAACAATGTAATGATTGGGGGCATATTACATAATCCGCTATCACAGATCACAATGTATGTTAGATGAAAGGATGGAACATGGAGTCCCATGATGTATCATATGAGCGTGTGGATATACACTTTCTTATGGATGTGACGTATATGATGTAGGTCTGTCTCCAATCCCATACAAAATGATAGGCATATTATATAATGCACTTTCATCACCTAGGAATATCACAGTGTGTGTGGTTATATCATAGTAAGTATATGCCAACGAAAGCAGCCTTTTTAACCACGAACATTATTTTTTCAAATAAAATGAATATATTATCGTTTATCTCAGTATATACTTTATTTTACCAAGGATAATGCATTCGTTGGGGATGTACTTTACCAATGAAAAAGTACTGTGATTTAAAAGGTTAAAATAACCAATGGACTATAAATGGGGCTCGCAATTGGGGCTTAACATATCATTTCCTTTCCTTATATTTGGAAAATAGTCTATCGGTACAATTTTACATTACTTTTAATGGATTTAGAACTCCACATGTTCATTTTCCTGTAGTGAATTAGTGTAAGATATTCTAATTTTGATTTTTTCTTATAAAAAATGAATTTAATTCATTGAAATAGACAATAATTTAATTTTTTTGAAGTTAGTAATTTTTCTATTATTTCCATACATGAAGAATATACACAGGTTGTACTCTCCTCAGCCACTAACAAGTTGAGTTACATAGAAGATCTCATGTAACATTATTTAGAAATTAAATAATAACGTGTATCATAATACTCATATTTCCATAAAATATTAATGTCGAATTACCTGCTTTAAAAGCACGGTGTCCACTAATCCCGGGGCAACGCAGTTGACATGGATGTTGTCTTTGGCCCACTCGAAAGCCAAATTCTTTGCTATTTGGTTTAAGCGCTCCTAAGTAAAGTGAGGGAAAACAATTAAGCTAGTGCAGGAGATATCTGTGTACCACACAAGAGAGGAAGTCAAAACACACTTTCGCCGTGACAATTAGTTTATTTCAGACCATCACCCACCCCCTAAAATTGATCCAAGATACCCGATATTGGCATATCTTTGCCCGAATCACATAATATAATGATATCGAATGCCATATATTAGACCACTCACCCCCCCCCCCCCGAGAAGATACCCGATATTGGCCACATCTTTTCCCCCATGAAAGAATATAACATCCACATATCATTGATAGTCTTAATATCGAAGATGTGTCACGTGGTCCACCATGTGAGAAGTGTTCAATACCGTTTGATCATCTGTTGTCCTATACATTATAATAGTCGAGTAATAGCGTGCGGTCGGTGCGGTCGTGCGGATACGTGCGTGTCCGTCGCGAGTATCGCATCCAACGGTCGATATCGCACCCGACCGTCCGATGCGATGGACCCGCGATCGGACGACGCACTCGAATCCGCACCGACCGCACGTAATCACATATATATGAGATTCTATTATAGTATATATATGAAAAAAAAAATTTAAAAAAAAACTTACGTGCGGTCGTGATCGAACAAGGCCGTCCGATTGCGGGTCCATCGCATCCAACGGTCGACGTGATTCGCATTTCCGACAGTCTTCGATGCGATGGACCCTTAAGTGATCGTAAACTGGCCCGTGGGATCGCGATATTGTGGCGCGCCGACCTCGCATAGTGACCTGCATGTAATCATCTCCCTATATATATATATATATATACTGTTTAGCAAGGCTTTCTAGGATTTGGTGTGGTATCCTATCATGCCTCCTGATTCATTAATAATAGTTACCTTTAGTAGTAGGCCATAGATACAAACGTTGCGAGGGCTCGGCAACATCTATCTATTGGCTTTGGGTTCGACCGGCATGCTTGATAAATTTGTTCTCTTCGGACTAAAGATGTTTGGTTGGGAGATTTAACCACCCTCATGTTCCAGATTATCACCATATCGAGTTGATCTCAAACAATTTTGAAAATTGGCCGTGAGACTTACAAGGATGTTGGGGTTTTCCACCAAAGGTTGCAGGAGACCCTCTCCATCAACCTCTGGGTCGCTCATGCACGAGACGTCACGTCGCACACCGAGGCTTTTGGTGACCGTTGTGGTGCGGCGAAACCTGAGAGGAGTTGAGACAGATTTGTTTGTATTCCACTGCTTGCAGGTTTTACAGGGTACTCGTTCTGAGCGCATGGGTCTCGTCCCGGACATGCTCGTTTGGATTCACCAAACCGCGCCGACGGGTTCTGTGTCCGACGAGTTCTTGCTACTAGGTGGCGTGCGCCGGGTGTAATATAAGAATAACCTATTACACTTTTCTTCAAATGAATTGAGACGGCTCCAAAACCAATAACAAAAATCAGAATAAGGAGAGAATTTGGGGGGGGGGGGGGGGCAAGTGACCCATGAAATTCAAAGCATTCCTTTGGCTCCACCAGTATTTGGGTAAGAGCTGTCATTCCACGAAAGATAGAAGGGCTCGATGGGTGGCTAACCAAGATCTTCGGTGTGTTCTTCCCTGTGGTCTGGAGGAGTTTGAATCGGTATTTGCACCTCAGCCATTTTTTTTTTTGTCAATCACAAATACGCTAGAATGCACTGAGGTTTGGAAGGTGGCTGCAGAGATGTGTTGACGGGAATAGCATCTTCCTTCACGTCAATATGGAAGCATAACATGTGGACTGGCGGGTGTAAATTTATAATCAGAGGCCGAATAAAATTATGGAGCTGAGTCGAGCCAAGAAACCGGTGTCCCAATGTACTTGTTCCGGTGGTGGTGTGGTATATATTTGGAGGGAACGCAATGCAAGAGATTGTGTGAATTTTATGAAATATATATGTCCACGTTGGCTCACGCATACTATACGTTGAAAACATTATGTGAATCGTCATTTAGATGCATTCATTATTGGGGTAAATATCTTTGATGCGGTGAGGCATAGTGAGCGTAGTTCTAGGCTTACCAACGGGAAAATCTTTGTCACTCTCAGGAGTAGTTTAAATAAATTGTGCATTGAGATGGCTTCATTGGAGATATCTCTTCTACAGTGAAAGCCTTTCACCACTGTCTTTGGATTAATGCTAATATGTCTATCTTGTTTTTAACACGAGCTAGGTTGTAGAAGATTCCAATGGGCATCAACCCTTTCAGTAAAATTAATAAGAATAAAAATGAACATCAAGTCGATAGCCTTGAACTACGAAATTATCTCTCGTAACAAAAAATTTACCGTATTAATTCATATTTTATTTAAAGAATGAGTATATATTTCCATCATTTGTATGGATACTACATAATGATGCTCCATCAAACAATTAACGGCGCGGTCATATATAATGGGCCCGTAGTCGGGAAGTCACATTGGCTTATTCCCAGTCCTGATAGCTATTTAAACGGGAAAGATAACAGTGTTTGACAAAAACTAAGTCTATCTTTGTTCGGTTGCATTTTCAAACCATGGCAACTTATTCTCACCAGTTAGAAACCCTGTGAAAGTAACCCAAATTTTTGTTGTTTGGTTCACATTGAATAAAGTGATAACTCTCAAATGATGGATAAATGAGGGATAAGAGTTTATATATTGAAAATGACAATTCATGCTTCTTTCTTGAATAAATTGAGAGATATGTGAATTTATAGGTGTGACAGTTTATTATGTGTGTGTGAGGGTGTTAAATTATTGTAAATTTTATTAATGACATAAATTTTATACTTAAAACTCTCAGGAATAGATAAACCCTTATAAGTTTATTCTCACCTTCTAGTGGACAATTATTAGGGGTATCAGGTTTTCATCTTTTTCCATGCATACCCTATAGGGATTTATCCGCGTCAAACGTACAGCGGATAAGGGCTATTCTACTGTTATTCACCTCTATTCTCATATTTATGACATTTAAAATGGGAGTTATAGATTAAGCCCCCGTTTGATCATTGGGAATAAACCCATGGATATACCTCAGATATGAATTTGGTGTGTTTGTTTGTCCCGGATAACCTCTGATAATGTATGCTAGAATAAACTGGTATACAAGTGGTATATGGTATTCCTTTAAAAAATCAGCCCCTGGAACATATGAGAAGGAATTGATCATAGGTTAAACTCCCATCCAAAGAATATGTCTGGGACTCACTGTCAACAACTGACGGGCTCACTGTCAAGATTAAGTTGTCACCTCTTATAAATCACATGTCAAATCAATTATTATTATTTTTTTACCTTTTTAAATCATCATCCATACTTTATTCAGATTTTATCCAAACAACAAAATATTTATTCTTACGTTTACCAATGAAAATAATTCAAAACACAAGCAAAGCAAAATCACTTTATAATTGAAGATTTATACTCATTCTAGAGTTGCAAATTTGATAAATGTATCATCTTGTATTGAGTCCTAAACCTTATCTGCCGTTTCAACGGGGGCATAGAATCCTTGATAAAAATATCATCCAAGAAAACAAGTGCAAGATGAAGAAGGCTTTAAAGCAAGAATACAATTTCGGCCATAATTTAGAATCGTGAACTACTATATGAACAACACAGTTGTTTAATGTTAACTTGGTTTAATGTCTCAGTTATCAGACTCAAACAGTCAATACTTCTGATGTAGCTCCCTTAATAAAGGTCGTGGAAAGCCCCAAACAGGTATTGAATCATATCAAGTGAAAATCTCAGCAATAATTGGAAGATCTAGAAAGTCTGTAGCATGTTTGATCTAGTTTTGAAGTATAGTTTATTATTTTGACACATTGTTTTTATTTTTTAAAATATGCGATATTCCAATGTTAAATATATCCAGCATTGGTCAATGCAGTTGAGCAACTATTTCTCCTAGCTTTTTTTTTCCTCAACAGCTGAGTGTTGATATACACAGCTCAGTTTTATAAGCTCCAATTTTACAGGTCGACCCTCACGTCCACCATATGATAACCTAGTAATAGTACATGAGTTTAGGAATATAACAACTCAGAAATATGGTATAAATTTTTTTTAAGTGCTTACACAAGAAGCACAGAACACTTCAATGGACATGTCGTGTTTCAGTATCCAACACCCATCGGACCACACCCTATGCATTGTCAAAAATTATAACAACATGCATTTTCCATTTGGAATGTGTATGATTTGTAGGATAGACATAATGAGGAATTGAGAATACAGTGAGACTACAATTTAGGTTAGGCGTATCATTTTCCTTTTTCTTTGGTTCGGTTGAGAACTAGTGTAAGATTTATGCTCACATGATTGTGAACAATGTCAAAAAAACTCGATTTTTTTGGGGCAGATACACTTTGATGCCCCACTTTTTTCCCAACTACAATATTTTTGTGATATCAACTTTTTAATTTTTTATCATGAATGTGTACTTGCTTGTGAAGTCATTCAAAACATACACCTTTGTGCTATTATTTTAAAAAATAAGATATAATGATAAACCTAATGATCTTAATTCCAAACGCTAAAAATGAGATTCGTGAATCTGATTATGACAAACCAAAATAAGGACACCATTTTTTTAACTTGATTTAATAAACCTAATGATTTAATTTAAAAATGAGAAAATTATAAAGAGTTATAGTTAAAAAATTTAAGATCCGTTTGGATACAGAATATAATTTATTATTGAGTATATAATTATTCTGATATAAATGAGTATACATAATAATAAAATGATTTTTTGTTTAGTTGTGTTTTAAATTATTTTTAATAGAAAACATAATAATAATGTTTATGTTGTCTGGATAAAATGTTAATAAAGTGTGGATAATTATTTATAAAAGATAAAAAATAATGATACTTAATTTGACAAATTATTTATAAAATTTAATGACATGTGATTTGATAGTGGGCCACAGATTCTTTAATCCATGTAAAATCAAAAGAATTTTGGTCTAATATTACAGAAAAAAAAACAGCCAAGCATTATAATCATGCATGCACGTGCAATTAATTGAAATACATGCCGATTTCTTCTATTCAAAAACTAATTACATCATCAACAATTATCTGATCTTGGACAGTTCGACTTAGGGTGCGTTTGGTTGCGCGATTGCAAAACTGATTCTACAGGAATCTGCGATTGCAAACCTGATTCTGCAGGAAGCTCACTTTCTCAGCTTTTTGAAATCGCAGCTTTTGGACACTATTTGCTTGCAATCGCTGGGTTTAAAACTGCGATTACAAAACTGTTTGGTTGCGCGATTACAAACGCAGCTTCCTGTAATCGCAATCGCAACGCAATCGCGCAACCAAACGCACCCTTAGATTGTTCTTCTCTCTGTTGTATTAATGATTTTTACTATTTTGTGTAGATTGATATATTTGTAAAGCTTTTTTCGTATAGAAAACCAAATTTTGATTAAGAATATGAAAAAAAAAGCACTTAGACAAATGATATATATAGCAAAATGCTCAATCCTTTTTACCGCTCCTTTTCTATTTGAACACAATTTAACTTCTTTTTTTAATATATACATATGAAATGCATCCTAATTTGCAGGCCAAAACATCACGGTTGGAGGAAACTCAAGAATGAAAGAAAATCAGAACTTAAAGTACTCCCTAATTATAAATAATTAATGAAGTATATGTATACTCGTATTAATTGAATGCATAATATTTTGATATGTAATAAAGTATATATACTAACATAGTAGCTTATTTATTACGTTAAACAATTTCATATACTCTAACGATTGCAAACGGAGATTCTAACTGGACTGAGTGTATCAACGTCTAAATGATATCCACCCTATTTACCCTGGTTGCAGTAATCTTTTTGTTAATGGGATAAATTTAACAAGAAAATAAGCAGACACCTACTTAAGTAAATAGAATACAATTAATTCATGTACAAACAAAATTAGCTGGTTTAATTTAGAGGAAAATGATATGGTAATAAATACACAACATGACCAAAACTTTGTCTCAAAAAATACACAACATGACCTAAACATATATGAAATTTAATATACATCCATCTCTCACTAATCTCGAATATCCATCCATCAAACAATGTTGTCCGGAAAACTGCAGAGTTTGCACCAAACTATTGGGGCGATTGTTTTCATCTCCTTCCCCTCTGTAAGGTCTTAATTATACATTCATAACAAATTCAATGAGAACAATGGCATTCACATGCAACTGCTGTCTTGTGCGCTTTCGAGTATAGATTGAAGGGAGCCTACAGCCTACTGCTACTGGTAGACAACTCACCTATAGATAACTCCCAGATATCCCTCCACTTGGGAGCATTATATTTTAGCACTCTTTATGTTTTATTTTCTTTCTATGTGTCTCCCCCTCCCCCAATATTTAGAGTTCGGGTGTGTTTGTGCCATATGTAAAGTGAGGAAAAATCAGTGGAAGCAAAAACTTTCCATTTGACTAAATAAAACATGAGGTTTGTGCCATATAAAAATAGGAAAAAACTTATCCACTTTCCTTTGGTTTTTTGCCGAAAAATTATTTCTCACCTTAGATTAGCCTATTTGTGTTTGAATACTTACATGTTTCTTTTTTTCTTATTTTTATTTTATAGTAAAGTAAAAAAAATATTTATTTAAAACTTTTATTTATTATGTGGCATGTTCTTGTTGACTTATTTCACAACTTCATTTACTTAAAATTGTTTGACAATTTATGTTGCTTTTATATAATATTTAATTAGCATATAAAAATATGTTTTATTTTTATAATTTTTCATCACATTTATGTGATAACACAAACAATGTATTTTAGTTTCTGTCATTTTCCATCACAAGCTAATACCAAAAATAATTTATATATACAGTTTTTATTTTCCATCATTTTCCATAACTGGTACAAACATCATATAAACTGGTCAAATGAAAAATGATTTCTTCCGCTGTCAGTTTCCCTTTGACTCTGATCCCTTCATTTTCCTTCAATTTCCTCCGTGTGTGCTCCTTCATAACAAGTTCTTCTTTTTTTGATATCATAGAGACACATATAATTGTGGAAATATAATTTGGATATACTTTAATTTACACGCGAATCCATGTGTAGTTTATTTTATTTTGGATGTATTTTGGAAACTAGTTAAGTGTACGCACAAATCCGCGTATTGTTTATATTATTTTAGATATACTTTAATTAATAATATTTTTTAATGAACATTATGAATAATAAAGGCAATATGATAGATTAAAACTAATACAGAGATTATATATAAAACATGGGAGTTGTTACACTTAGTTTCTTCTAAGTCCAAAATACAGTCCTATATTAAAAATCGAAGTATATATCTCAATGAATGATGTATATAACTCGTTAAATTTTATTTACACTTATTAAAAATGAGTTTATTTAATTAAAAATGGAGCGATATATTTTTTTTTAATTAAAGTGTATATCTTATTAGATAATGTTTATAATTTTAAAAAGAAAATATGTGGTTTGAATTTTGGTTAGTAAGAATAAATGAGTCTAACATTTTTCATAAAAAAACAGAGAGCTGATAGTATATACTGCTATCATAGTGCATGGAGTTTTGTAATACTATATGTCACAAAAAAAATCATTCTTAATTAAAAAAAATGCATTAACATATCTTAATATATAATTCATTTTATGTAATAGCATCTATTCTTGTAGAAGAATGCATGATTTATTATTGAGCACCGTGGTGAGGGGAAACAAAAAAAAACAAAAATGAAAATCTATGCAGACGCACAATAGTTTTTTTTTTTCATTAGCTTAAGCCTGACTTGTCATTACCAAGCTAACTCTCCGTTGCCACGTTGTTGGATAGGAAGGTGAAATTATGATAATGCCCTGTTAGATACTTTTGTCTTTATTGTGTCATTTTATAGAAAAGAGTATAGATATATGTCTACGTTGGCCACGCACAAGTCTCTCAACATGTCTTTTTTTTTTTTATGGTGAAGAAAGTGAGGTGGTTCTAGGCTAGTTTGATATATAAAGATAGATAATTCGTTATTTTCAATAATCCAATTCTAAGTAAATATAAATCTTGTCTAACACATCTAGCAATTAACACAGGAGCAGGGTGGCGTGGGAGATTACAAACCCAATTGTTTTAGATATTAAAATAAAATGATAATGAAATGAACATCAAGCTGATCTTTGGATAATGCGTGCAATTATCTCTTACAATAAAATTTTCATATTAATACATATGATTAGGTTTGAAAATACCATCCATAGTACGGATGGTAGGCAGTGATACGACAATTTCGCAGCCATGGTTGGAGTTTGAATTGCAATATATGAACAAAGTTGTTTTATGTTTTCGGGTATCCAGATTCACTCAAACAGTCCAACTGTGATATAAAATTTAAATGTCGTGGAAAGCCCCAAACACTATGATGTCTGTGACATATTATATTATTTTGACAGATGGTCTTTATTTAAACATATGAATTCCATGCTATCTTTGTCAAATATATCCACGTTGGCCATGAAACCCACCCCCCCCCCCCCCATCTTTTACTTTCGTTTGATGGAGCCGAGTAGATTGTGATGGTTTTAAATAAAGTTGATTAAATATACTCGTTTTTCAGCTTATGCTAAAAGCTAACTATAACAAAAAAAAATTAGTTAAACTTGTTTATGTGAAGACGTTTATAAATACATTTACACTTTTTAGTTTTTTGAAAAACAAAAATCACGCTTAAATAATGTGTTTCTAAACGCTATCTTGTGATTCATCAAGCTAACTCGATAATATGATTTTCTGAACTTAATTTAATAATTCTAATGAATTATTTTAAAATGAGGAAATTATAAAGAGTTAATGGTACAAATAAAATTAATCACACCATTCACAATGAGACACTTGTTGATATTTATGTTTTTTTTTGTGACTTGTGCACATCAATTTGGTTGATCATAAAATTATTCAATTTTATCATTTTACAATTGTATATTACTCATTTTACAATTGTAAATTTAATTAAATTGCACAAGAAACAAGATACGTTGGAAAGATTTTTGGAAAGTTTTTTCTTGTTTAGTTATCATGGTTTCATGTGTTTTATTACACCATGTCTTCTTATTTTAAACCAATGAAAGATATATTATATATTTAAATGGGTGTGTATATATTCATATATATACTTTCGTATATCTACTAGGGAGTAAAGTGACTAAAAAAATTTAGATGTATTTAAGTATTTTTATTAAGTATTGTAAGTTGGGTTTGATCTATCTCACACGCGGGGTGTTCGACGGATATCCTCAAAGAGATTATGTCGCTTAAATTGTCATGTCTAATGAGTGTGCCAAAGCAGGTCGATGCCAGGAAGCTCTGTTGATTTTTGTGATGATGCTTGAGTTGTATTGATAATGGTTTGAAGCATTTGTCAATTTGTTAATTTGTATGAAGAATTGATGGGTAATTTAAATGAAATTGTTTCTTGTATGAGATTGTAAGTGTTGACTATAAGTGAATGTGACTATGTTAACACGCTAATAAATACACATTGAATGTTGAATGTGCGATTCTGTCTTATGTTTTCTTTTTAAAAAAAATATCCACTTCGACATAGTTATGGTTGAGAAATCCTTCACAAGTCAACCAAGTTTAGTCGACATCGGAGCTTAAAATCTAATTTTTCAAGTCGAATGGGGGTCAGGAAGGGTCAAAGTGTTCTGGACTCCATTCGAACAAGTTTAATCACCCGTAACTTACAATGAAGATTCTGTGTAGTCGACCTGGGAGGTTAAAATCTGATTTTTCGGGTTGAAGGGGAGTTAGGAAGGGTCAAAGAGTTCTACAGTTCATTCGACCAAGTTTGGTCGCTCATCACTTATACAGTGGCGACTCTGTGTGACCGACCGTGGAGGTTTAAATCACATTTCTTGGGTCGAATGGTCAAAGAATTCTGGACTCTGTTCGACCAATATTAGTCGACCAAAACTTCACACGGTGACTTTGTTAGGTCGAGCCAGCATGGTGGGGTTAGCTACTCAAGAAATAAAACTGAGTTTGGTTTTTTTTTTTTGGTCGGTGGTGGGTTAAGGCAAAGCCTTGGTAGGGATAGACGCGCACGAAAGTCTTAGATTTTTCAATTTTTTTTTGCATAAAAAAATTCAATTAATTAGAATAAACTAAATAATTTTTTTCTTAACAGTTATCTTTTTAATTTCAATACACAAAGAATATACACGGGATTAATTGCAAATTAAAAAGGATTGAATATAAGAGTCCATGTAATATTATTTTTAAGTAAACACTATTTAGTTTATCAATATATAGACGATTCATATTTAAATAAGACACGCGCTAGGATTACCTATTGTTTGATGAGAACAATGGGAGATCCAAATATATACAATTATTTGAAAATTTATTTTTAGAAATAAAATAATTTTACGTTTGGTCACGCAATGACAGCAGCAGGTTCGGATCGTTGTTAATGTAACTTTCAAAATTATACCTCGACAATCTCTTCAAGTGGTCGATGCACTAGCCAAACATGCTCGGGTGTCACAGTATATGCGTTGCTCAGTCATTGCTCGAGACCCTTTCATTCGCCGATTTCTTTCCACGTGTATAGAATCACTTCAGCAATTGCTGATTGACGGGTTATAGCAAGTGGTGTTAATGTTACGTTTTGCTTAGATGTTAACACATTTTGCTCTGTTCCTTTGAACAAGAGCCTTACAAACAAAAAAACAAAAAAAGTCACCAGGTAAGTGGGGTGCAGTCTAAATTTGAACTCTACACCTATAATTAAAAAGAGACGAGACTATAAATAAAAAATCCGTTACAACTTTTAGTTGTGTCAAAATATATATATGGTTCGAATGGCCAATTTTTATCAATCAAGTGGCTGAAGATGGCCATAACTCATTATAATAAAAAAATCTCCATCAACAAAGTATGTCCGGTGAAGTAAGAAGCGACAGGCATACACAGGAAAACGCAAGTTATTTTTTTTTAGAAATTTTTCTTAATTAGTAAGAGAGCATTAAAACAAAAGCAAGTATTAACACACTATACAAAGTGTAACATTGCTTTTTTTATTGATAAATATATTTCCCGATCAAATCTTTCCCATTAGCAAGGGACAAGATTCAAATTCAGATCCCCTCATAAAAGGGGTACATCTATCATCCTTATTTATTTCAACCATATAAACTATTACAACATTATTTTAGTAATGGCTGACCAGAGACCATAAATTACATACTGTAACCTCCATCAACAAATAGAGTATGTCCGGTGATGTAAGAAGCGGCAGGCATACATAGGAACGCCACCGCTGTTGATATCTCCTCCGGGTTTCCGATTCGGCGGAGAGGGGTTCCATCAATCACTCAAGCACGGTATTCGTCGCTGATAAACAAAGACATTGAGGATAATTATATATTTTGACGTTTTGCGCACTATATAGGATTGTTGGTCTAGTGAATCATGCATATGTTATAGACTAGCGCTATATGTATGGATGATTAATTGTATATGATGTATTATTAGTTGCTCTGTTGTATAAATAAAAAAACAAAAAAAACAAAGAGGAATAAGTTTTGAGGCAGGTGTGTGCTAGTGTTTTGGACACTCGCAATCACAGATGGTAGCAGAGATGAAATGAAGGGGTTCTCATGTCGATGATCATACACTGCACTTACATACTACTATACTAGGTAAGACTAGTATATACTAGCTACGTAAGAAATGTAAAAAAAAATACACATGTATTTAAATTATTCGAGTGCATATACCTTTAAAAAGAGAACTCGAGTGTATATACACGAGTCTCACGCATGAGCTTATGATGATTAAAAAAAGGGACATTAAAAAGGATTGCATGTAAAATTATTTTCTAATAGAACTTATCATAAACTTGTTGGTCCATGGGAGACATTGATAACCTTACTTTCTTTGTGATCGGAGTGTCTACAGCCCCTGGTGCGACGCAGTTGATGCGGATGTTGTTCTTAACCCATCATAAGTCAAATTCTTCGCTAGCAGGTTAATCGCACTTAATTTAAAGTAAAAAAAAAATGATAAGCCAAAAATAATCAAGCCACTGGAACACATGTACACGCAAAAATAATATAACGGTTATTAACATAAGGGTGTTGTTACACACATGTACATTTATAACTCCGCCTGCAATCTTATACCTCAATTAATACGTGTCCAACAACATGTTGAAAATTTCATTAGTTCTAAAAATGGATATATTCAATTTGTTGGGATATATGCTATTTTTAGAAAAAATAAAATGGATGTGAACCCCAGTCTAGACTCCTTTCCTCAACATAAAAGTGATAAGATTTTTTAACCTTTGGTAGTTGCATAGACACACAAGAATGTCTCATGAGAGGAAGAGCGAGTTGGCTCAAATGAAAACCTGATTCCAAATTTGTGGCCATGATCAGGGAAAATTCTTCGGCGCTCACATCTTCAACCAAGCCTATTTTAGCAATTCCGACGTTGTTCACCTAAAACAAAAATTAATTATTTAGTCGTCATGTAATCCTATCACGTGATATGTCAATCATACAATATCACATTATATTAACGTTACATATCAAATTTAAAAAAGTTAGAGGTTTGAGACTAACAAGGATGTTGAGCTTTCCCTCAAAGGTTGCGGAAATCCTCTCCATCAACCTCTCGCGCTCCGCGCGGGACGTCACATTGCACACCGAGGCGGTGACCGGGAGGTTGAGAGCCTTCCACCGCCGCAAAGACTCGTTGAGCTCGGTCTCGTCTCGGTCGCACGTGTGCACCGACGCGCCGAGTCCGACCAGTTCCTCGACTATGGCCTGCCTGTACTGCCAAACCACAACATGAACAGTTAGAAGAAGAATAACCAAATAAGATTCTCTTGAAATAAATCCAAACTAACAAAAATCAGAATAAGGAGAGAATAAGTCACCCGATGCCTCTAGCTCCACCAGTAACAAGAGCGGTCATTCCACTAAGGGACCATTTGTTGTTCTCCCCTTTCAAGATTGATGTGTTTCCCTCAGCCATTTTTTCTTCTCTTCAATTTCTAACAACTCAACCAAGTGAGAATGCACAGATTTGTATACCCTCTTTTTAAATAGCATACCAGTCCATTAAGCACCACTTTTAGATTTGCGACATAAACTATTTTGAGATAAATATTTATTTAAAAATAAATAATAAATAAATAAATTTTTGTTTGGTTGTGTTTTTTATCATTGAATTGAAAAACGTAATAATGAAGTTTATGTAGTTTTGTGGTATAAGTTGTGGATAAAAAATAAATAAAATGTGAATAAAGAATTATATATGTCAAAAAATAATTTTAAATGATGTGGGTCTCTGATTTATAATGGATGATGAGAGGTGATTTGACATTTGAATTGTCATTTTTACTCGTGGAATAACACAATTATAGAGGAACCTGGAACACCAATACCCGCTTATTCCTATTTATTCTAGCATAATTATACTCACTTATTCCTTGTAGACAAACTAGATTTCTGGTTACTCCCCCCTATTCTCCCTAATCCTCCATCCAAACATTGCACAGATGACGTTTGGGGTGTCACATGTCACACATTTATTCAACTCTAATAGTTACATCAGCATAGAAATTTTATCTATACAGTTTATTATTTTGTTAATTATTTCATTATTTTTATGTGAGAACGCAGATATTTGTGTCGTTTGATTTACCTTGATAAAATGATGATAAGTTGTGAGTAAGAAGTAAGCAAAGTATTTATGTTTTTTAAATGACAACTATGTTGGTGCAAAAATTGTTTGTACACAATTATACTTGTGAGAGATGTATGTGATTTGAAGGACATGCATGCATGTTTTTGGGTGAGACTGATAGAAGAGTAATTTTATTTGTTTACATTAATAAATCATGATAATCAATTTCCTTAAAAATTGTTATCAACATTTATGTTAATTAATCTAGACATAAAATCATAAACAAAATGCTATAGATTTTGTATCTAATTTTAGATTGACTAAATCATTTAAATAAAAGTCAAACAAAAATTTTAGAAATTAGAAATAACGTGTGACATACCATATTTATATTTACATTTTTTTTTTGGGTTGATAGACATTAGCTTCAATTTTATTAATTAAGAAAATCATGCTAAAAAAAACAAAAAACAAAAAAAAGCTCGTGCAGAAGAGATCTACCACACAAGAGATAAAGTCAAAACGCACATTCACCGTGACTAGACCACCAACCCCCGTGAAAGATACCCGATTTGGCATACCTTTACCCCATGAAAGACACAACAGAGGAAGTCCAAACACACATACGCGCCACCATGTGAGAAGAAGTGTTCATTACACACAGTCCATTTTGTCATCTCCTATATATTATAATAATGCAGTATATATATATATTGCACTATCATAATGTATGAAATTCTATCATAATATATATTGTAAAAAAAAATTAATTTTTATTTTAAGAAAAAAAACATTAATGTTGTACATATTTCATTTTGTATAAGAAAATGTACTTCCATTCTGTATGATTTTTTTAAATAAAAAATAGTGTAGATTGTACTTGGGGCTACAATTTGGTTGGATGTATCATTTTCCTCTCTTTTTTATTGGGTGAGCTCACAACTTTAGTTTCTGACATGCTGACTATTGCCAACTTTGTTTGGGTAGCAATTGTTAGTGTTTTCTCAAAATGTAAATTTATGTGTCTTGTAAATTTAGGTCTTTGTTTGTAACTTTGTGTGTTGGGTTTTTAGTCCCACATCGTTTAAAGATAAAGACATTTGGTACTATATAAAGTAATGTTTACTTTATGAATTATAAGGTGTTATGCACACGGTGCTTTAGCACCGTCCACACACGCGTGCGCACGCGCAATGGTCGCTTTGATGGCGCACTTGACACATGCGCATCGTCGCTCGGAGCTGGAGCCTTTTCTTTTTGGCTAATCAGACGGTGGAGATCGTTTCATCAGATGCAATCTGGACCATCCAAATGGTGAATAAGTCATATGCAATGTACACCGTTGGATCGATCAAGAATCGGTTACACCGATCAAGGGGTGCCTTTGGGAAGGATGTATCGGATGGTGATCAATATGGACCGTCGATCTTGTAACTGAAGATCCGACGGTCTAGATCGAAGGTGGTTAAGCCTCACGGGATGCCTTGAATGGGTGCTTTATGTTTATAAATAGACATGATTTCCTACCACAAAAATCATCTCAGAAAATAATCAAATAGCTTTCTCTTTTTCTTAAACTTTGTTCTTGTATTGGGTTTCTACAAAACCTAATATAGAGGTATTGGTTTACTTGGGACCTCATTAGTATTATGTCCATCATCGTTGGTGCAAACGCTGGTGTAATATCACTTCGAGTTATCCTCAAGACATATCTGCAATAACCTGTGCACACTATATTGGGGGCAAATATTGTCTTAAGGAGAGCGACGTCATAACACGACTCGAGGTGTTCATTGAAATCTCTGTCATCTTTTCCAACAGCAATGCGCTTTAAAATTTGTTTTTAAAATCAAATATAAAATCAAACATATTGTATCAAAATTTGCTTCGAGTTATCAAAATATAAAACCTGGATTCCTTTTAATGTTTTCCTCGAAATATGTGTTTTGGAAAGCTCAAAAACAAAGTTTTTTTTGTCCAAATCGGTTTTTTGAAAGCCAAGTAGTATTAAAAGCAGCTTTCTCTCCAAACATAACCTGCTTTCAAATATTAAAAATCAATTTCTGTTACCAACAACAAACATGATTCTTAAATTTAAAAAAAATCCCAATAAAGGTCAAAGTCTGAATCATCTTAAAAAATATTTTATTCCAAAAATTACTTTTCAATCTATGTTTTCAAATGTAGCCAAAAACAATAAACATAGACATTTGATTTTGCGTTTTAACCCCCCGTTTGGGGTGTGACATAGGGTTATTCGCCCTTGATAGCTATACTATAATAGATAACAATCCATGCTGAATAGGTGAATTTTTGTTTGGTTGTCTTTTCTGTTATTCTCATTGGAAAACGTAAAATTGATCTTTTTGTTGTTTGGTTTACCTTGGATAAAGTAAGAATAAGTGGTAGATAAGAGATGGATAAGAGTTTATGACTTTTTAAATGACAATTATAGCCCTGCATAAATTATTTGTGTTTGGGAATAAATATGAGAGATGTGTGTGTGATATGATACATGTGACAGTTTTTGGAGTGTGTGGAGAGAGTGTTAGGTTAAATAAATTTTTTAAAATGACATAGAAGAGAGTATTTTTATCCATTGGTATAGATAAGCCCTGATAAGCAATTCTAGCCTTTTCTGAAAATAGTTATCAGATTTTATTCTACCTTATCCAGACATAACTATCAAGGTTTATTCTTATCAAACAAACAGCTGTTTGGGGGCTATTCTACTGTATTCTCTCCTATCCACTGTTTATTCTCCACCCCAAACGGGGGCTAATAGTTGTTTTAAGTAAAAAAAAACATACTGTTAAACATATTGTCTCATAATTTGTTTTACAAACTAATTTTAATTGTAGTATAAATAAAAACAAAAGTTTGAGAATAAGAGAAATCTGTGTTGGCAATCGACAAAAAAGAAGTGAATGTTTAGGACTCATTTAAGGAGGGATAAACATACAACTAGTCATTCTCACAAATTTAATCTAGGTCAGGTCACACAAATATATTTTTCATTTCTACGGCTTAAAGACGTATTTTGAACATTTAGACATCAAAAAGTTGTTTACAACTTAATCTATCAAACATTCATTGCTCTTATTTCCTTATTTAAAACTGCAGGTATACCAAATATGTCTATTACTTATAAAAAAAATTATAATATATAGTCTATAAGTTATAATTTATATTTTGTAAATTTAAGTTACAAATAAACACGGCCTATGTATCGATTAGGAAAAATATATAAAAATATATGCAATCAATTTATTCTTGTAAATACATCATTAACCCACTTCACTTTTAAAAAAAAACAAAACATGTTAGACAGAGACAAGATTACAATATAAAAATTAATGTCATGAACACATTTAATAACAGAAGTGCGACATTTCATTGTTTATGAGCTACATAGACGGTTTACATGAACCATGATCTATTACAAGATTAATTATTTTCAAAATGTATGACTTAGACTAGCCAATTTTATTAAGGGAGTGTAATTAAGATGATGAAACCCTATATCACAGAGTGAAACCTCCATCAACAAATAGAGTCTGTCCGGTGATGTAAGAGGCGGTCGGCATGCACAGGAACGCCACCGCGGACGATATCTCCTCTGACTTTCCGATGCGGCAGAGAGGGATTTCATCTATAACTCGCGTGCGATGTTCATCGTCAAAGGCCTGAACAAGACATTGAAGATCTAAGAAGATGAACTGAAGGAGCTGATACACCCAGTCATTTTTATGGTTAATTCTAAAATTTTCTTTTGTTTACCATATGTGTACTAGCTAGGTTACACTGGTATGTACTAGGGTCAGAAAAAAACTGAAAAAATATGAATTTAATTCATTTGTGCGTATACTATGTATTTTTATAAAGAATTGAAAACATTTTGAGGATTGTGAAAGAAATTGCAGGAATGATTATATTGTTATAAATAGTTCTTCCTCACATGCAGTATCATATCCCCAATAAGATATATTTTTCGTCACACAAAAACATTTAATTTTTTTAAAAAAAAATATATATTCGTATGATTGAGGATTGCACGTATGACTCGCACAAATATTGTTCTAAATATATAATAGCTATAAAATAAAATAAAATATAGAAAGGGCAGCGGAAGCACTGGTTTTCCGGAAAACTTCAGAGAAGTGCACGACAGCTCCAGCACCACTGCTGGAAATTATAGGTAAGGTCACAGCATCAGCTACTAGATTAACAAGATCTGTGACAAACCCAGTCCCTTGACCTGCAACAGAATGCAATTCAGAATTGCGATCATCTCAAATATACAAGAGAGCTAAAATAATCTGAATGTAAAAAAGATATTCAGGAAGTTAGTTGTTCTATTGCAAAATGTTGAAAAAAAAGGAAAGCCAGGTATTGACTTCAGTTCTCCATAAAAAAGGATTTTCTAGTTTTGAAGTATAATTTATAGACATTGATAATTGCGATGTTCAATGTACCATCAGCATCAATGCAGTTGAGCAATATTTCTCCAGCTCCCAGCTCCTCAACAGCTTTTGCAAGCTCATAAGCTCCAATAGGTCGACCCTCACGTCCACCATTGACCTGTTTGAGTTAGTAATTAACAACTCAGAAAATGCAAATGAAGTGCAACACAAGAAGCACAAAACACTTCAATGGACATGTCGTGTTTGTGTCCGTCACCCATCGGACCACACCCCATGCATGTCAAAAATTAAAAAATAATTTTTCAGGCAAGTGTTGAATGTAGGATACGTGAAACTTAAAAGGTAGGATATTGTTCATTTTCCCTTGAGAACTAGTGTAAGATTTATGCTCACATGAATGTGAACAATGTTAAAATTTTATTGGAGCAGATAGTTGATGCCCCATTCCCAACTACTATAGTGATATCAACTTTTTATTTATCATGAATGTGTACTTGCTTTTTTCAAATAATTACAATAAGATATAATTTATTTATGTATTGCATGTTTCTGTGATGTTTTTATCCTAGTTTTTCAAGATTTTCCATATCAAATTTTGTTTGTGTTCCATATGGCCCACCAAAGTGCCACATAAAAAGTTTTGAACATCATGCAGTATATCACTCACATTCACATGGAGACTGACTCGTCTACTGCAGTGGCTTGGACCAAAGGTAAGGACTGTTTACCATGGCAGGTTCTGAGGGAGTGGAAGGAAATCCAACATATTCTTGTCTCTCTTCAACAATGGTGGATCTCACATGTCTTTCGAGAAGGAAACCAAGTTGTGGACTATTTAGTAGCCATGCGAACAACTCCGAGAAACTCTCTACTCTGCTCAGATGAATTTGATCAATCACTCCAGCTCATCCTGTCTAAGGACGCGGCTGGCCAAAGCTACACTAGATCATGTAAAAGTTAATGTCCAAGGGGCTCTATTCAGCAAGGGAGAGATTGAAGGGATGCACTCTCACTTGGTTGTGCTTTCCCTCTGTTAATTCTCTCATGCTGACTAAAGCCTACTGAATGTCAATTATCTCTTTTTTGTTAAGTCGATAATTCTCTGAATGTAACTATCCAACTATATATAGCAATACATATTCTTTTTTACCCACAAAAAAAAAATCACGGTTCTCATAACCACCATGATAGTTAACCAACTAACAATCACAAGGTAACCTAAAACTATAATTATTGCTCCACAAAAGATCATGGTTATGTGTAAAATATAATTTATTCATACTTATAAATCACGGTTTGTATGCTAAATGATCACGGTCGAATTATATACCGTGATCATTACTAAGGATACAATCACGGTTCTCATAAATATTGTAATAATTAATCAGCTAACAATCATGGGGTAACCTAAAAACATAATTGTTACCCAACAAAAAATCACGGTCATCAATTAAACCATGATCTTTACCAACCAACAATCACGGTTATCCACCGTGATAAAATCATCAATTAAAAGATTACGATTAGCAACAAAAAATCACAGCTAGGTAGATCACGGTTTGCGAACCATAATATAATACTTTTGATCACGGTTTTTAGCCGTGATATTTGACCTTTTTTGTAGTAGTGAGAGCATTATAACAAAAACAAATATTAACAATACAAAATGCAACAGTCTTTTTTTATTGATAAATATTTTTCCAGATCGAATCTTCCTTATCAGCAAGAGGCAAGATTCAAATCCAGGTCCTCTCATAAGGAGAGGGTACAATATTATTTATTTCAACCATATAGGCTATTACAATAAGAGAATGGTTGACCAGAGACCATAAATCACAGACTCAAACCTCCATCAGCAAATATGGTCTGCCCGGTGATATAAGAAGCGGCGGGCGTACAGAGAAACGCCACCACCGACGATATCTCCTCCGCCTTTCCCATGCGTCGGAGAGGGGTTTCGCCGATAATTCCAGCACGCAATTCATCGTCAGAAACCTGAATAAGATCACATTGAGGATAAGCATATGAGCTGTAGAGACTCATATAGAAACAACACATGTTATCTCTCTTAGACACACCCACCCATACCCTAGTTGGGAGACTATAGAATGGTTATTCATGATATTTTCTTATATGTACAGAGCGATGCTATGCACAGTCCTTATTTATTATTGTTATGCGTGCAATTTTATTATCCCCAATGAGGATATGCATTGTTAGATGAAAGTATATCATATTTCACTTCTCCAATGAGTAGATACATACACTTTGAGAAAATATACATGAAGTTCATGCTTCATGATAAAAAAAATATGCATATTCGGAAAAAAAATCAAAATGATAGCATATTACATAATGCACCATCACATATCACAATGTATGTTAGATGAAAGGATGGAACATGGAGTCCCATGATTATCATATGAACGTTGATATACTCAGTACGTATTGTAGGTCTGTCTCCAATCCCATACAAAATGATAGCATATTATATAATGCATCATCACAAATCACAGTGTATGTGGTTATATCATAGTGTATATAACACAAAAAAATTATTTTTTCAAATAAAAAATATATTATTTTATCTCAGTATATATATACTTCATTTTATATAACATAATGTACTTTAATGAAAGAGTATTGTGATTTAAAATTAAAATAAAATGGACTATAAATGGGGTTGCAATTGGGGCTTAACATATCATTTCCTTTCCTTATATTTGGATAGTCTATCTACAATTCTACATTACTTTTATTGATTTAGAACTCCACATTTCATTTTCCATTGAAAGTATAAGATATTCAATTTTATTTTTTTGCATAAAAAATGCATTCAATTCATTGAAATAAATAATTTAATTTTTTTGAATAGTAATTTTTCTATTATTTCCATACACGAAGAATATACACAGGTTGTTGCAAAAAGGATTACATAGAAGATCTCATGTAACATTATTTTTAAATAAAACTTATCATAAACTAATATCCATAAAATATTAATGTCGAGAATTTTACCTGCTTTAAAAGCACGGTGTCCACTAATCCCGGGGCAACGCAGTTGACACGGATGTTGTCTTTGGCCCACTCGAAAGCCAAATTCTTTGCTATTTGGTTTAGCGCTCCTAAGTAAAGTGAGAAACAATTAAGCGATCAGAAGATATCTGTGTGAGCAGATTATTAACATAAAAATGAAAAAAATTCTGACAATTAGTTTATTTTGTCAATTATCCAAAACATATTCATAGTTGCTCCGAATCCATAATATAATGATATTCGAATATATAGTTGGATGCAGATATTATTGTTCCATTCCGAAAAAAATATCAGCATCCACCATATATTGTAGTCATAATATATATATATATGGAAAAATCTTCTTTAACTCTTTGAAATCTTCTTGAAATCACAAAAAGTCCCTCTAAAATCAGAAAATCATTCTAGGTCCCCATAAAGTATATATGGTTAACGAATTTAGTCCCCCGGTCAAGAGTATATTGAAATAAGTCCTCAGAAACTTACTAAAATTGGATTCAGTCCCTACAAACTTTATAAAATCAGATTTAGTTTTTTTGTAAGACAAAAATACCCCCCTCATTTTTCAATATCTCTATCTTCTGAAATGTCATCCTCATCTGTAAAAAAAAATCCGCCGAACTTCAATTGATCTATAAAATTAAGTCATTTTTCAAAAAATTTACCTCCTCAATTTCATAACAGAGACTGAACAAAAAACATTAAAGCTTCATCAACTCTATTACAAAATCAATAGAGAAAACAATTTCAAAACCAAATCAAAATTCTATAATACATTCTTAACTCAAAATTACTAGCAATAAAAAGCATAACACCTTACACCTTGACTATAAAATTATAATTTGTTTAATAAAATTTAAATAAATCAGTATATATTTTTAGATAATCACATTGATTTTTTATGATTTTTAGAAGATTTCAGGGAGTTAAGACGATTTTTAAATTTCACAGAGACTTTTTTCGATTTTCATAAGTTTTGAGGGAGTCATATCGATTTTTTCTAACAAATAAAATAAATTTTAAAATGGTATAATAGTAATTTACTATGCATGGTTAGAGTTAACCACACATCTGGTTAGTTATAGGAACTAAAATAAATATTATCTAATAAGATAGGGACCTGATAGAATTTACTAATTTTACAGGGACTTCTTCTGATTTTCATAAGTATACAGGAAGCTACATGGATTTTTCCCATATGTATGTATTTTTTGATGCGCGCACGCGCGCACACACACATGAGGTTATTCCCCTTACGGGGTTTAGGAAAAGAAAATTCAACGATAGATTTTGAGTACAATTTGATTGATGTAGTGTTTAGAATAGGATATGGATATATGTAGTTGATTCATTAATAATAGTTACCCTTAGTAGTAGCATAGATACAGACGGAGGGCATGGTAACAGCGCTAGTGGCGGAGGAGATGAAGACAATGTTTCCTTTCCCGGATTGCCTCATCAGAGAATGAGCGAGTTGGCTTAAGTGGAACCCTGATTCCACGTTCGTCGCCATCATTAGATTGTATTCCTCCGCACTCGTATCTTCAGCCGGACGCAACAGAGCGGTTCCCACATTATTTACCTAAAAGAAAGTAGAACATTAATTGACAATGAACCATCTATCTATTGCTTCGTTCGACCCATGCTTGATAAATTTGTTCTCTTCGGACTAAATATGTGTTATTTAACCACAACAATGTTACATTATCATCATATCAGTTGATCTCAAACAATTTTGAAAATTTGAGACTTACAAGGATGTTGAGTTTTCCACCAAAGGTTGCAGAAACCCTCTCCATCAACCTCTCGCGCTCTGCACGAGACGTCACGTCGCACACCGAGGCGGTGACAGGGTGGCCGAGAGCTTTCCACCGCTGCAAAGACTCGTTGAGCGCAGTCTCGTCCCGGTCGCACGTGTACACCGACGCGCCAAGTCCGACGAGTTCTTCTACTATGGCGTGCCTGTAATATAAGAATAACCTATTACACTTTTCTTCAAATGAATTGAATCCAAAACCAATAACAAAAATCAGAATAAGGAGAGAATAAGTGACCCAATGCTTCTAGCTCCACCAGTAACAAGAGCTGTCATTCCACTAAGGGACCATTTGTTGTTCTTCCCTTTCAAGATTGATGTATTTCCCTCAGCCATTTTTTTTTTTCAATCACAAACACCAGAATACACTGAGAATGCAGAGATGTGTTGTGGGTATAGCTTCTTTTTATATGGAGCACAACATGGGACTGTAAATTTATAATACAATAAAATTATGGGTTGAGTGAGAAGAAACCGGTTATTGTTACTTTTCTTTGTATATATTTAGCGCAACAAGAGATTGTGTGAATTTTATGAAATATATATGTCCACGTTGGCTACGCATACTATATTATTATGTTTCATTTTATTTATTATATCTTTGATGGTGAGGATAGTGAGGTAGTTCTAGGCTAAAAGGAAAATTTTCACTCTCAACAGTTTAAATAAATATCATTGAATTGAAAGTGAAAAATTGTCTTATTAATTAATATGTCTAGCAATTAACACAAGAGCTAGGTGGTAGAAGATTCCAATCACAATCTTTCAGTAAAATTAATAAGAATAAAAATGAACATCAAGTCGATACTTGAACAACGAAATTATCTCTCGTAACAAAAATTTTATATTAATTCATATTTTGAAATGAGATTTCCATCATTTGATGGATATATAATGTCTCCATCAAATAATTAACCGTGGTCATATATATGGGCCCGTTCGGGAAGTGACATTGGTTTATTCAGTCCTGATAGCTACAACAGGATAGATAACAGTGTTTGACAAAATAAGTCTATCTTTGTTCGGTTGCATTTTATGTTATTCTCATTAGGAAATGTGAAAGTAACTTTTTTGTTGTTTGGTTCACATTAAATAAAGTGATAATAAATGATGGAAAAATGAGGGATAAGAGTTTATGACTTTTTAAATGACAACTATGTCCTTGAATAAATGTGAGAGATACGTGATTGATTTGATATGTGTGACAGTTTTTGAAATGTGTGTGTGAGAGTGTTAAATGAGATAAATTTTTAAAAAAGACAAAAAATGATATTTTTATTCTCAAGAATAGATAAGCCATGATAAGTTATTCTCACCTTCTAGTGGAATTGTTATCAGATTTTATTCTAGCTTATCCATACCTAGCTATAGGGATTTATCTGCGTCAAACGAACAACGGATAAGGGCTATTCTACTGTTATTCACCTCTATTCTCTATTTATGACATTTAACGAATGGGGGATATAGATTAAGCCCCCGTTTGAATTGGGAATAAACCCATGGATAACCTCAGAGATGAATTTTGGTGTGTTTGTTTGCCCCGGATAACCTCTGATAACGTATGCTAGAATAAACTGGTATAAAGTGGTATATGGATTCCAATCAACCCCTGAAATTAAAATTATCATAGGTTATTCCACCCAAAGAATATGTGGGCTCACTGTCAAATTAATTGTCATCACCTCTTATAAATCACATATCAAATCAATTTTCATTATTTTTTTACCTTTTTAAATCATTATCTATACTTTATTAATATTTTATCTAAACAACAAAATATTTATTCTTACGTTTACCAATGAAAATAATTCAAAACACAATTAAATACAAAATCACTTTATAAATATTTATACTCATTTATGCTTTGATAAATGTATATCTTGTCATAAATCTTATCCCCGTTTTAAACGGGGGCTAAGAATCCATTGATAAAAATATCATCCGGACACGTATTGATGGTAGGCAGAGTGACATGACAATTTCGGCCATTGTTGGAGATTGAATTACAATATATGAACAACTTAAGTTGTTTAATGTTAACTTAAGTTGTTTAATGTTTTCGGGTACCTAGTTTCACTCAAACAGTCAATACTGTGATGTAGATTTTAAAGGTCGTGGAAAGCCCCAAACACGTACGAATCATATCAATTGAAAATCTCAGCAATAATTGGAAGATCTAGAAAGTCTGTAGCATGTTTGATTATTTTGTAGCATGGTTTATTATTTTGACACATTGTTTTTATTTTTTAAAATATGAATTCCATGTTAAATATATCCACGTTGGTCATGCATGGAACTCTTTCACCTTTTTTTTTTCCTTTTGAGTGTTGATACACACAGTCTGTTTTATAACCTATTTTACAGCTCCATCCGTTATGATAACATAGTAATAATACATGAGTTTATATCATAATATATGGTATAAATTTTTTTTAACTTAAAAAAACAGTAATGTATCTCAGTATATGCTTCATTTCATATAACAGCATGCACTTCATTTGAAAAGTATATGATTTTTTAAAAAAATAAAATACGGAGACTACAATTTGGTTAGGCGTACCATTTTCCTTTTTCTTTGGTTCGGTTGAGCTTAGTAGATTGTGACGATTTTAAATAAACTCGATTTTTTTTATAGAGTACACTTTGTCCACTTTTTAAAAACATATTTTTGTTATAAAAAGCTGTAATAATTTTTTAATTAAATTGTTTGTTGTGAAGTCATTCAAAAACATACACCTTTGTGCTATTATTATTTTAAAAAGTAAAATAATACTCAAATCTTTTGCCAAACGCTACCAAAATGTAGTGATTCGTGAATACTGACTCTGACAAACCAAATCATTAAGGACACCATTTTTTTAACTTGATTTAATAAACCTAATGATTTAATTTAAAAATGAGAAAAATTATAAAGAGTTATAGTTAAAAAATTTAAGATCCGTTTGGATACAGAATATAATTTATTATTGAGTATATAATTATTCTGATATAAATGAGTATACATAATAATAAAATGATTTTTTGTTTAGTTGTGTTTTAAATTATTTTTAATGGAAAACATAATAATAATGTTTATGTTGTTTGGATAAAATGTTAATAAAGTGTGGATAATGATACTTAATTTGACAAATTATTTATAAAATTTAATGACATGTGATTTGATAGTTGGCCAGAGATTCTTTAATCCATGTAAAATCAAAAGAATTTTGGTCTAATATTACAGAAAAAAAACAGCCAAGCATTATAATCATGCATGCACGTGCAATTAATTGAAATACATGCCGATTTCTTCTATTCAAAAACTAATTACATCATCAACAATTATCTGATCTTGGACAGTTCGACTTAGATTGTTCTTCTCTCTTTTGTATTAATGATTTTTACTATTTTGTGTAGATTGATATATTTGTAAAGCTTTTTTCATATAGAAAACCAAATTTTGATTAAGAATATGAAAAAAAACCACTTAGACAAATGATATATATAGCAAAATGCTCAATCCTTTTTACCACTCCTTTTCTATTTGAACACAATTTAACTTCTTTTTTTAATATATACATATGAAATGCATCCTAATTTGCAGGCCAAAACATCATGGTTGGAGGAAACTCAAGAATGAAAGAAAACCAGAACTTCAAGTACTCCCTAATTATAAATAATTAATGAAGTATATGTATACTCGTATTAATTGAATGCATAATATTTTTATATGTAATAAAGTATATATACTAACATAGTAGCTTATTTATTACGTTAAACAATTTCATATACTCTAACGATTGCAAACGGAGATTCTAACTGGACTGAGTGTATCAACGTCTAAATGATATCCACCCGATTTACCCTGGTTGCAGTAATCTTTTTGTTAATGGGATAAATTTAACAAGAAAATAAGCAGACACCTACTTAAGTAAATAGAATACAATTAATTCATGTACAAACAAAATTAGCTGGTTTAATTTAGAGGAAAATGATATTATAATAAATACACAACATGACCAAAACTTTGTCTCAAAAAATACACAACATGACCAAAACATATATGAAATTTAATATCCATCCATCTCTCACTAATCTCGAATATCCATCCATCAAACAATGTTGTCCGCAAAACTGCAGAGTTTGCACCAAACTATTGGGGCGATTGTTTTCATCTCCTTCCCCTCTGTAAGGTCTTAATTATACATTCATAACAAATTCAATGAGAACAATGGCATTCACATGCAACTGCTGTCTTGTGCGCTTTCGAGTATAGATTGAAGGGAGCCTACAGCCTACTGCTACTGGTAGACAACTCACCTATAGATAACTCCCAGATATCCCTCCACTTGGGAGCATTATATTTTAGCACTCTTTATGTTTTATTTTCTTTCTATGTGTCTCCCCCTCCCCGAATATTTAGAGTTCGGGTGTGTTTGTGCCACATGTAAAGTGAGGAAAAATCAGTGGAAGCAAAAACTTTCCATTTGACTAAATAAAACATGAGGTTTGTGCCATATAAAAATAGGAAAAAACTTATCCACTTTCCCTTTGGTTTTTTGCCGAAAAATTATTTCTCACCTTAGATTAGCCTATTTGTGTTTGAATACTTACATGTTTCTTTTTTTCTTATTTTTATTTTATAGTAAAGTAAGAAAAATATTTATTTAAAACTTTTATTTATTATGTGGCATGTTCTTCTTGACTTATTTCACAACTTCATTTACTTAAAATTGTTTGACAACTTAAATAAAAATTATAGATAAAAAGTGAATAAAATGTTAATATAAATTTATAAGATATGAAAAATGATTTAACATGTGGACTCCCTTACTTTATTAAAATTGACCATTGATAATTTAACATGTAAATCGTCTTATTATATGGAATAAAATGAATGAAATAACACAATTTCATGTGTTTCCGCAGCCATTTTTCCTTCCCAAGATTTAATTGACACCTCAACTAAAGTGAGAATGCACAAATATTTATACCTTCTTTTTATACAGAACACCAATTGGGGGTGCAAATTTGGTCAACACTTTCAATGAAGTGTGTGTTTCACAATGCCATAGATTAATAAGAAAGTTGGATCTAAATTTTTTTTTAATTATAAATATCACTTCAAAACTGTTTTTTATTTTAGAAAGTAAAAAAATTATGCTTTCTATAAATTAATTTTCAAAAACGGAAAATGTATGATTCATGAGAATCCACTCGTGCTCTAAACAATCCATGAAGTTGTGATGATTCTTTTGTCATGATGACAAAAGAATATACAACTTATGATGGTTGAGTGAGAATTAATCGATTTTTTTTTAGACTCCGTTTGGATGCACGATTTGGGCGATTTTGCTTTTTGAAAAGCTAAAATCCCAAAATCGTGCAGCCAAACGGGTTGGATTCCGGCGGAATCAAAAGCTGGATTCCTTTTAATTTCTCTCTCGAAATCCGTGTTTTAAAAAGCTCAGAAACTGTGATTTTCGGTCGGAATCGATTTTTTGAATTGAAAAGCGACTTTCTCTACCAAACATTAAACCCTTTTCAAATATTGATTCCTAAATTAAAAAAAAGCATCCCAAAAAGGTCAAGGTCTAAAATCATCTTAAAAAGCAGCTTTATTCCAAAATCTACTTTTCAATATGTGTTTCCAAACGGAGCCGACATAAAATTCAGGCTACGCAACTTTTTTTTAGTCATTCCTGCAAACACGGTATCACATAACATAGTACATAGTATATGAAATCATCTGACTCAATATATATTTTAATATGAAATAAAATTTATTCAAATATATTTTCATTTTTGTGTAAAAATAATTAAGTAATTCAATAAACAAAGTTGTACTTAAACTCTTGTTTGGGTGACCACATAAGTTATTATGGGATATATAATTATTCCTTATTACAATGAAATAAATTTTTTTTGTTATGTTATTAGTTTAGTTTCATTGAAAAATGTAATAATGAAATTATTATTATTTGATTGACTATAGAAAAATTGTACATAAAAAGTGAATAAGATATGAATATAAAATTTTAAGGTATAAAGGATTGGTTTGACATGTGGATGCCCTTGTTTTATTAGAGATGATAACTGATTATTTGACATGTGGATTCTCTTATATCATGGAATAGAATAAGTGAAATAACACAATTTCAGGAGACTAGAAAAATCAATATCAGTTTATTCCTAACTATTTTTACGTGACTATATTAATCTATTCCTTATAAACAAATATGTTTTTTAGGCTTATTCACTTTATTCCATTATATGTAAAAATATATGTCAGTCATAGTGAGTAAAACATTTTCCATAAATGCTAAAATATTCAGTCTATTTTATCACTCCATCTACAGTTTCATATATTAAGATATCACAGTATGTACAGTTAGGCTTGTCAATAGGTCATAGGTCGACCCGAACGCGACTCGATAAAATGTGTAAATATCCAATATGAAGTACCCGACAATCAAAATGGGTGGGGTCTGAGTCCACCCCAACCCGATCCTATGGACACGATACCCGATTGATTCAATCAAATACTATATGATTTTTTTTATCTGTTTTTCGCTGCATTAGGTGGTAACACAACGAAAAACGGATAAAAAAATTCAACCAGGGTTGAGATTTCATAAGCTCCTTGAATCCACAATGAAGAATCCCCAAAATAGAGGAAATTCAAAATAGTAATGATAAAAATTGTCAACCCTAGATTACAAGTCTGTTATTTATACTAATAGCATAAAATAATAAAAATAGTAAAATCCAAAAACTAATTTTCAAGATTCTATGAGATCTTAAATGACTATAGGAATTAAAGAAACCAATTCCGATCTGTTATGATTGAGATATCACAAATCTAAAACTTATTAAAAATTGTAAAATCTCTAATTTAAAAGCCTAAATAAATGAATTTTAAAAAATAAGAATTGTTAGTTGTATAACAACTAATCTAGAAGATCTACTTGATATATTTCACCGTGTAAAATTTCGTGTGATTCTGATATCGTGACCATTGATTTGTACTTTATTTGATGGACCTATTTCGGTGATCTCATCTGTTTATTAAAACTTATAAACGCCAGATTATAACTTTTAGCGTAAAATAAGTTGTTCTGGCATGTTTGTTTAAAATTATTGAAGTTTATAAGCCAAAAACAATTTTAAGAAGTCATAATATCTAAGCTCTGCAAAATGTGCTTTTGACATCATAGCTTATAAAATTCTTTTAAATGAATTTTATTTTTGACACTCATGTCCTTAATATTTTTTACAAATATTAAACATATCTATTTTTTTACTATTACATCAAAAATCAATAAACCTCATTTCCTCAATTTTTTACTCTTATAAATAATATTTCATCAAAATGTTATTTTAAAATTCCATTTCTCACTCAATTTATTAAATTTTGGAATGTAACATTTAAAACATATTTTAGTGAATTTAAACTTTTATTTATGTTATGTTAATTTTCTTTTATATATTTGTAAAATTTATTTATAAGTTAAAACCAACTTATTTTAACAAATTAAACATAAAATATTTTTCACTTCTACAACTTAAAGAGGTAATTTGAACAATTACACATCAAAAAATTGTTTACAACTTATTCTATCAAGCATCAATTGTTTCTTATTTTCTGCTTTCAAACAGATATAATAAACATGTCTACTGCTTATAAGAAAAGTTATAATGTATAATTTGTAAATTTAAGTTGCAAATGACTTATATATCAGATTAAGAAAAATATATAAAAATGTATGCAATCAATTTATTCTAGTACTGATACTTCATTAATCAAATATATTTAAAAAAAATTCAAAACATATGTTGGACTTAGACAAGATTACAGGATAAAAATTGATGTGAGTAACACCTTTAATAGTGGAAGTGCGACAATTCATCGTTTTTGAACTATGTAGTCGGTCTACATAAACCATAATCTTTTATACAAGATTATTTATTTTCAAAATACATGACTTAAAATGGCCAATTTTAACAAGAGAGTGTGATAATGAAACCATAAATCACACAGTGAAACCTCCATCGACAAATAGAGTCTGTCCGGTAATGAAAGAAGCGGCTGGCATACAGAGGAACGCCACCACCGACGATATCTCCTCTGGCTTTCCGAAGCGCCGGAGAGGGGTATCATCAATGAGTCGCACACGTTGTTTATCATCAAAGGCCTGAACAAGACATTGTAGATTTAAGAAGATAAAATGAAGGAACTCATACACTCAATCATTTTTACAATTAATTTTAAAATTCTCTTGCTTACAAGCCCTATAATGTATTCTAGTTTACATTGATATGTATTTGGTCAACAAAACAACGAAAAGACATGCTTTCAATTAATTTGTCTACATACTTATATACATTTTTAAATAAATATATATTTTTATAAAGAATTAAAAACATTAGGAGGACTGCGAAAGAAACTACAGGAATGATTGTTCCTTACGTGCAGTCTCGTATCCCCAACAAGAGATATATTTCGGCGTTCATATTTTTTAAATATGTTATATATATATATATATATATATATAGTAGAGAGAGAGAGAGAGAGGGCCAATTACATGCAGTGAACGGCGGGTGTGACAGCGATCATGGGCCGTCGATCACGGGTCCATCGCATCCGACGGTCGGATGCGATTCACATCGTACGTCGGATGCGATTCACATCGACGTAATCGTCGGATGCGATTCACATCGACCGTCGGATGCGATTCACATCGACCGTCGGATGCTATGGACCCGTGATCGGACGGTCCGTGTCGCGGCCGCACCCGCCGTTCGCTATACCTAATCGCTTCACGATGTATATGTATATATATATATATATCCCGCACGGCCGCAGGGAAAGCGATTAGGTGCGGGAATGCGGGTCGTGCGGACGCGATGGGTCGTCCGATCACGGGTCAATCGCATCCGACGGTCGGGTGCAATCGACCGTTGTGATGCGATCGCATCGAACCGACCGTCCGATCACGCCGCATTCCTAATCACTGAATCATTCGATATATATATATATATATATATATATATATATATATATATATATATATATATATATATATATGTGTGTGTGTGTGTGTGTGTGTGTGTGTGTGTGTGTATAGGGAGCCGATTCAGTACGGAAATGCGGTCGTGCGGGAAGCGATCATGGGCCGTCGATCACGGGTCCATCGCATCGGACGGTCGGAGTGCGATTCATCTCGACCGTTGGATGCGATGGACCCGCGATCGAGCGATCGACGTCGTTTTCCGCATTCCCGCACTGAATCGCTCGCGTATATATATATATATATATATATATATATATATATATATATATATATATATATATATATATATATATATATAGAGAGAGAGAGAGAGAGAGAGAGGGGTGATTACATGCGGCGAACGGCGGGTGCGGCAGCGATCACGGGTCCATCGCAGCGGACAGTCGGGTGCGATTCACATCGACCGTCGGATGCGATGGACCCGCGATCGAACGGCACACGTCGCGGTCGCACCCGCCGTTCACCGCGTCTAATCACTCGTGTCTGTGTGTGTGTGTAGAGAGAGAGAGAGAGAGAGAGAGAACATTTCAATGAATGAGAACATTCAAAATGGAGTACTGGATGGAACATAAAGTCACATGCATTGTTCCCTTTTATTTTTTTTAATAGAGTCCATTTTAATTTTGTGAGTCCATTTACATTACTTTCATGTAAAACTCAAATTTTCATTTTTCTCAATAATTCAACTAATGACACACGTGAACCATTAAACAATTGAAGTCATGTACCATTAAACAATGGGTGTTAGATGAATTATAACATTTTTTATTATTATTTTTTTTGTTGAGAAAAGGTAAACCGTATATAACTACTTGAAGTTGTTACATAAGTCTGAATTAGTCTCAATAGCTTGGTGGAGGGGGTGAGAATGTGTGTGAATGATAGAGAAGAAAAAACAGAGGAGAGGTAACCACACAAGCAGTGTGAATTCCCTCCAAAAATACATAAAACAACATTTTTTATTATTTTTGCACAAAGAAATAAAAACATTCAAATGTTTGAGAACCTCACATTCAAGAGCCGGGTGTCCACAACACCCGGCGCGACACAGTTGATGCGGATGTTGTCTTTGGCCCACTCATAAGCCAAATTCTTCGCTAGCCGGTTAATCGCACCTATTTCAAAGTAAACAAAAGATGATTAACCAAAAACACTCAAACAACTGGAACACATGCACGTGCTCGTGCAGATAGGAACATTGTTTAAACATAATTTCATTTAAAGTCCCATCTAGAGTCTCTTGTACCTTAACCCCCCCGTTTGGCGTGAAGAATAAACGCTGGATATGAAAGAATAGAGTAGAATAGTCCCCAAACAGCTGTTTGTTTGACAAGAATAAACATTGATAGTTATGTCTGGATAAGCTAGGATAAGGCCTAATAACTATTCTCAGAAAAGGCTAGAATTGCTTATCAGGGCTTATCTATACCAATGGATAAAAATACTCTTATCTGTCATTTTAAAAAATTTATCTTACCTAACACTCTCTGCACACGTTTCAAAAACTATCACATCTATCATATCATACACACATCTCTCATACTTATTCCAAACACAAATAATTTATGTAGGAGTATAATTGTCATTTAAAAAGTTATAAACTCTTATCTGTCTCTTATCTACCACTAATCATTACTTTATTCAAGGTGAATCAAACAACAAAAAGATCAATTTTACGTTTTCCAATGAGAATAACAGAAAAGACAACCAAACAAAAATTTACCTATTCAGCATGGATTGTTATCTATCCCAGTATAGCTATTAAGGGCGAATAACCTTATGTCACATCCCAAACGGACCCTAATAGTTCAAAAAGTCACTGCTTTGGGAATAATCAAAACTTATGAGAATCGCAACTAGGCCAGACTTCAAACATTTTCCTTAACATACTAACCTTTAGAACTTGCATAGACAGACATGGATGGCGAGACAACAGCGCTGGCGGCTGAGGAGATGAACACTATGTTGCCCTTCCCAGATTGCCTCATGAGAGGAAGAGCGATTTGGCTAAAATGGAATCCTGATTCCAAATTTGTGGCCATGGCCAAGGAGTATTCCTCGGCAGTCACATCTTCAGCTGGACATATTAAACCATATCCAGCATTGTTTACCTAAAACAAAAAATTGGTCAACCATATCCCATGTTAGACATGTAAATTGAATAACATCTCATCATATTAAATCATCACCACATCAGTTTACAGATAGATCCTAGAGCACGTCTCATGTTATATATATCTTAGTTTGAGACTTACAAGGATGTCGAGCTTTCCATCAAAAGTTGTGGAAACCTTCTCCATCAGCCTCTCTCGCTCCGCGCGGGATGCCACATCGCACACCGAGGCGGTGACCGGGTGGCCGAGGGCCTTCCACCGCCGCAAGGACTCATCGAGCTTGGTCTCGTCCCGGTCGCACGTGTGCACCGACGCACCGAGTCCAAGTAGTTCTTCTACTATGGCGTGCCTGTATCGCCAAACCAAAAACATGAACCATTAGAAGAAGAATAACCTAATAAGATTCTCTTGAAATAAATCCGAACTAATAACAAAAATCAGAATAAGAAGAGAATAAGTGACCCGATGCCTCTAGCTCCACCAGTAACGAGAGCTGTCATTCCATTAAGGGACCATTTGTTGTTCTGATCCCCTATGAGGGTTGATGTGTTTCCCTCAGCCATTCTTAGTGAGAATGCACAAATATGCATACCTTCTTTTTATACAGAGCACCAATTGTGGGTGCAGGTTTTGGTCAACACTTTCAAATGTCTGCTGTAGAGTCACGATCAAACAGAAATATGAGAAACTAGAAATACTAAATCCGTGTAACATGGACATATTGTTGCATTTATTTAATGACCAAGTGGATGTGTCCATATCTTATTTTTTTTCGGTGAATTGCTCATATATCCTTGGACCGCCTCCCCTATTTTTTCTATGCCCCTGGACTTTTAAAAAAAAAATTACCTCTGAAGTGTTGTCCTATTTTTTTTTACCCCTAATTTTTCATAATACTTGAATTACCCTTTACATCCAGAGTTACAAATATACAGAGATATAATGTGATACATACAAAAATTATATGCATAATTATAAATATTTAAAAGTTACCTACAGATAGCATTCAACGTACACAAAGATGTTTAAACACAAATTGTTATAGATACATTGTCATTATAATTAATTCATGAATTATAAGTCATGTCATTATCATCTGCAAGTGCATTCAACGTACACAAAATGGTTAAATATAAAATTATTATAGATACATTATCAAAGTTTTATTAAAATAAATACATCAACTTTTTGAATTAGACATTGTTTGACTATCATAATGAAATTAGTTGATGTCTCCCTTGATCCTCTTCATGTCCTCCTGAATAAAATTGAAACCATTGAGAAGCATTCGAACTAGACATTCAACATACTTCATAAGGAAGAACGCATT
This sequence comes from Acorus calamus, assembly GCA_030737845.1. Classification (NCBI taxonomy): domain Eukaryota; kingdom Viridiplantae; phylum Streptophyta; class Magnoliopsida; order Acorales; family Acoraceae; genus Acorus; species Acorus calamus. The sequence continues at coordinate 32,219,721 of CM060875.1, forward strand.
GTTCAAACTACATTAAAGATGCAACAATCAGTTAAACACCTAAATAAATTTTTATTTAACAGTATGAACAATATTAGTAATAACATATTTACACTACCAATGAAATTAAACTAATGATTGACATATAAATTTACAGAATTGTAATGCCAATTACATTAATATAATATCAATTTACATATATATAAATGACCAATTATAGAAACTTTATAAACAACTACATAATATATACGGATTGCTTCTGGCAGACCCTCAACATAGGAAGCGGTGATGCGCAGTTGTAATCATTGAATCCCTTCTAAAATAATATCTAAAATATAAAAAGTGCAAAAAAATAAAAATAAATGAAAACATATAAATATCAACAACTGTATTATTTTTATAGAAATATTTATTGATCCATGTGCTTAGCAATCAAAGAAACTATAACATTACATAACCAATTACAAATAATTAAACTAAGATTTGACATATAACTTTACAAAAATATAATGCCGAATTACAGTAATGTAATACCAATTTACAGATATGTAAATTACCAATTACAGAAAGTTTGTAAACAATTACAAAATATATATCAATTGCTTCTGACAGACCTTCAATAGAGGCAGTGGTGAGGCATCATTATAACCATCAAATCCATTATTTCTAAAATACCATTTAAGTCTTTTCTACGCATACTCAAATCTTAAAAGTGAAAAAAATAGAAGTATATAAATATCAACTGTAATATTTTCATAGAAATACTTATTGATCCATGTACTTAGCAATCAAAGAAACTAGAACATTACAAAACCAAATATAAAAACCACCAATGGAATTAAATTAAGATTTGACATATAATGACCAATTACAATAATGTAATATCGATTTACATATATGTAATGACTAATTATAAAATATTTACAACCAATTACAGAATGTTTACCAATTGCTTCCGGTAGGCCTCAATAGGAGCGACGACGACGACGATGACATGGGGTCGTCATAACTGTGGAATCTATTATTTCTAAAATATTGTTTAAATATTTTCTACAAGTACCAAAATCTTAAAAGTGTCAAAAAATCCAAAAAGAGAGTCCTCAAAAACAAAAAATTGAAGGGGCCGAGCATATCAATACGAGGAAGCTTCACAGCAAGATCAACCACATTAATGCTATCGCCACCTGCTCCAAACATCAAACCAAAAACCCATCATTCACTCTCAAATCATTTCATAAACCCAACACACATGTAGGCAAAAATCATTTTTTTTATTAATAGATGCAAACACATAAAGAGAGATTAATCGATTGATTATGTGTGAGTTGTATTCCAAGACAGTGACGCCAAAAGAGGTGAATGCTTCATAGCGGTCGGACCTTGGGTCGGTGGTGCAGATGTTGGAGGGGGAGATGAGGCCCCTACATATGCTCTCCGACCATCCGTTTTGCCCCTATGTATACCAACTTCAGCCTCTCCGGCCATGTCGCCACTATTCAACACTTATTTGATTGCTTCCGGCGGAACCTCAATAAAGGCGGCGAGTGGTGGTGACAAGGTGCTCCAAGGGTGATTAATTGAGGAAGAGGAAGTGATTTGGGAGAGAGGGTTTTGGGGGAAGTTATAAAGATTTTGGGGGAAAAATAAAGAAGGAGGTGGTAGTTTAGGAAAGAAAATGTGATGTGGCAGGGATGAGGGGAAAAAAAGAATATGACAGCTCTGCAATGGTAAAAAAAAATTTTGAAAAGTCTAGGGACATAAAAAAAATAAAGGTGTCAGTCCAGGGGTTTTTGGACAATTTATCCTTTTTTTTTTTTAATGTATGAATGAGCTGAGTTACATCTTCCCTTGAGGGTCGATGTGTTTCCCTCGGCCATGTTTTTTCTTCCCTTCTGATAATCAATTCATTCTAAACAGTCCATGAAATTGTGATGGTTCTTTTGTTACAAAATGGATTATTAGATAGAGTAGTGATATATTACGGTCTGTGCAAACTACATATATACATCACAAATCCCTTGTTTAGGGTGAAACATAAGTCAAGAATAGAGAAGAATAAAGGAGAATAGTCCCAAAAAGCTGTTTGTTTTGCAAGAATAAACTTTGATAGCTATGTCTAGATAAACTATAATAAAGCCTGATAATTATTCTATGAAAATGCTGGAATTGTTTATCAGAACTAATCTATGATAATTAATAAAAATATCATTCTCTGTCATTTTAAAAAATTTATCTCACCTAACTCTCTGCACACATTCTAAAAATTATCACATTTATCATTTCACACACACATCTCTTACACTTATTCCCAAACACAAATAATTTATGCAATGATATAATTCTCATTTAAAAAGTCATAAATTTTTATATATCTCTTATTTACTACTTATCATTACTTTATCTATGGTGAACCAAACAATAAAATGATCATTTTTTCATTTTTCAATGAGAATAATAGAAAAGATAATTAAACAAAAATTTATTTATTCATCATGGATTGTTATCTATCCCAATATAACTATCAGAGATGAATAATCATATGTCACACTTCAAACAGGGATTAAATAGCTTATCTATGTTCAAACGGTACCTAACCAAATATGAGAAACTAGAAATACTGAATCCGTGTAACATGGACATATATTGTTGCATTTATTTAATTTTTAGGATTATCAAACCTGTTCACGTGCGCCAAGTGGATAAGTCCATATCTGTTTTTTTAATGGATGAATGAGCAGACATACCTCTTCACTTAAATTAATCGTATTAGGTAGACAATCGCCTTCCTTTGAATAAAATAGAAAAAAATAAACCTAATATAATATGTAAAAAAGTGTTGCTACACTCAATTTTTTTCTTAGTCCAAAGCACAGACCTAATATCTCATTATAGATTCAGTGAAGTATGTATCTCATTAGATGATATATATACATTACTAAATTTTTTCTTACATTTACTAAAATAGGTTCATTCAATTTGAAATGGAACGATGTACACTTTTTATTAAAGCATATATCTCAGTAGATAATGTTTACTATTTTTAAAAAAATGAAAACATATGATGTCTGAGTTTTTGTTGATAAATGTGACTGAGTGTATCACTTTCCTATGTAAAAATAAAAGCTATAAAATAAAAGCTAGCGAACTACCAGTAAAAGCTAAGCCAAAAAGACTGCCCATGAAAGGCTCACAAAAGAGGGACCAATGTAGACTATTCTAAAAGTAAAATGTTGGGTTCAATTACATTCACCAATTAAAATTCAGACATCATATGTTTTTAATTTTTAAAATACTCGACTCGAAAGACCTGAAATCCGATATAGACCCGATCTGAAGGACTCGATCATCCAAACAGAACGGTTCAAGTCTACCCCAATGAAATCTCATGGACCCGTTGAACCCGATACTATTGGTGGTCTAGACCCAAGCCTAGGAAGCATAGTAATGACCCTTACGTTTTATTTATTTTTTATGACCCAAATCAAATATCTAGCTGAAGCAGTCAATCCCGCTAAATAATTAAGGCTCCGTTTGGAAACATAGATTGAAAAGTAGATTTTAGAATAAAGCTACTTTTTAAGATGATTTTAGACCTTTGACTTTTTTGAGATGCTTTTTTTTAATTCAGGAATCAATATTTGGAAGGAGTTTAATGTTTGATAGAAAAAGTTGTTTTTCAATTCAAAAAATCGATTCCGACCAAAAAGCGTTCTTTTTGAGATTTTAAAAACACGGATTTCGATAGAGAAATTAAAAGGAATCCAGCTTTTGATTCCGCCGGAATCCGACCCATTTGGTTGCGCGTTTGGGGATTTTCAACTTTTCAAAAAGCGGAATCTGTCCAAACACGTTACCAAACAGGGCCTAAATCACTTAACCTTTTTTTACAATTGAAAAGCCACACATAACAACAAAAAAATCAAACAAAAATAAAATCCATCCCACCAAAAAAGAAAGTCTCCATCCGAGAAAAAATGTCCCCTTATCACATCACCCCCCGACATGTCTTTTCACTCCCCCCACACCATCATCAACAACAAGACACCCCGACCTGTTCTGCCTCAAACGCTGAAAGAACACCCGGTCCAACCCAGACCCGTTGATGGGCCTTGTCTGCTCCCAACTTTGTCTTATTAGGCACCACTTATTTTCAGTGAATTCTATATCAGTTTTAAAACCTGGCCCGAACCAGTTCAATTGAATTTATTAAATCTTTGTTCATTTTGTATTTCGATTTGATTTACTGTTAAAATCTTATGATATAAAAAAAATCGATAAAATCTAGTTAGCCCACCACGGTTTTTGTGAACCGATACGGGTCAATTAAACTGATCGGTTCTTTATTTATAAAAAATTTGATTAATTACTTGATAACATATGAAATTTAACAAAAAAAAATAGATTTTATATACTAATTAAAATCATGTTGTGATGTTAAATAACAAATTTATACATAGTTTTTCTAAAATATTTTTTATTTTTTATTAGTGTTGATAATTAATATATTTATTATATTATAATTATGTCATAATTTAAATTCAATTAATCCAATTACCAAATCAGTAACTTTTGATCCAATGATTTTTTCGGTTCATAGAATGGTTAGATTTTTAAAATATTACACGGGTTAACATTTTCATTTTTTCTTTCTCAATGTCTTCTCACCCCATCAGAATTGTATTTCGAAATCAGAAATAAAATTGTAATAGTTATTTCTACCTTTTTTTTAAAAAAAAAAAAACATTTTCATTTTTGCTCGCTTAACCAATGGCACACGTAATATAAGATTCTGGTTGATATCAGATAAAACCTGATTATTTTTATTTTTTATTTATATATGTTTTTTTATTTCTTTAGAGATCGGCTCATCGGATAGGGTCTATGTGTATCAATATTGGGTCTATGTTGTGTGAATGATGTGTCTGTGTTTGAACAATGTGGTCAGTATTTTGAAAGAACTTTTCAAGAATCTAGTTATGAAGTGGGAGTCAACAATGCATACTGGTTTTTCTTTTTTTTTACTGTTTTGGTTCATCTTTGTTTTCAAATAAGTTTCTTATTTAAAAAAAATTAAATAAATAAGTTTTCAAATTAGTTAGTTTGCCATGACTATTAGTGGCCCACTTTATAGGGATTCTGATAAGAAGTTTTAGGGAACAATTATGATGAATCTTTGTATTTAAGTGTTATATATCGAATTAAAAAAAGTAGATTTTGTTCTCTATTTAGAAGAGGCTACTCTCAAATTTAGCCCTTTTTTAAACTTGTTTTATCTTTAATCCTTTTCCACCTCCTTTGCACTCCTGGAACAGTTGTCCCCATTGGCTCACTTTGTTTTATCACTCCTGAGTTAAAGAATAGTGTTAATCCACTCAATTCGTTTTATAATCTGTTTGTAGTCTCATACACTATAATATCAACCTCTAGAGTTTAATCTGAATACAACATTAATCATGTATTCATACCAATACTGTTTTGAAATATCACTGCTGTAAATGTTCATTAAAGTTATCTCTATATGGTTATATTCACTATAACGTATCATTAGAAAAAATTTACATTTACTATAAATGATATCATTCGATTCATTTAAATTTATTTTACATTTTATACAAATATATGTATGTGTTTAAGGCTGAAAATGAGAACGAAAACAGAAATTATATTTTAAATATTATGCAAGTGTGTTTTTTTATATAGTTTTCAACTTTTATATATTATATAATTAAATGTCCTTCTTATACATATCATGGGGTGGTGGCGCAGTTGGCTAGCGCGTAGGTCTCATAGCTATATCTGAGTTATCCTGAGGTCGAGAGTTCGAGCCTCTCTCACCCCACTATACCTTTTTTTTTTTTTTTTTAACATACTGATGTACTAACCCAATAAATAATGCACAGAAATTAGGTACTCTTTTTAATTTTTTGGTGAGGCGCTCGATGGACTCCGGGATATCAACCCAATAATTTTTTAGTTAGTCCTAATTTGTTGCTTTTTTTTCATTCATGATCCGGGATATCAATTTCATTTTCCAAGTTAATATAGAAGAAAAAAAATTAAGACACGGTTCTTTTGTTAATCCTGACATATATCATATATAATTATAAAAAAATATGGTGAAGTAAATACTAAATCGTGCAAATATCCAACAAAGTGCATTTCATTTCATGAAAACAAAATAGGAAAACTGTATAATTTTTTTTTTTTAAAGAAAGTATACATTTCATCGTGTGGGCACTACAAATGATGTTACAAACAGAGACGGCGCCACATATAATATGATGGGGTCAATTGACTCTATCATATTAATGAAAAAAACACAAACTACTACTGTCACATTTTCAAACCATGGTAACTCAACCCACCAATTAATCAATAATAACATTCAACCCAGATTTTATACTTAAAAACTTCAAATTGTTATATATTGAAAATCCTTCATTTTCTTTCTTCGATGATTTATTTTTTATTAATATAAGTTATTAGTCTATTTTCAACAAAAAAAAAAGTAGTAGTTTTTTATAAATATATGATAAGAGTATATTGTTTTGAAAATTTTATAGAATTTATTTTTTAAAATGATCCCATCTATAAAAATTCATAGAGTCACCACTGACTACAAACCATCACCTAGGTATTCTGTTGTTGCAAGTATTACGCTGTAGACTATACGTACTCCAAAAAAGTGACTGCAAAAACATTTTTACTAGTTAGCTAATGGACAACTATTAAGGGTAGTCTTTCATCTTTTCTGCATACCCTTTTTTTGCTAACGTAAGCGTAAACTGATTTATTATATGATTTTTTATTTGCAAAAGTTATGTAAACCATTTAAATATATACCTCATTTTTGTAAATGTATGTACTAAATGGACAAGTATGTGCCTTTAAAAAATCAAAACATATGAAAAGGAATGGGAAGGTAAACTCCCCCATGTCTGGACTCAATAACAATTGATGGATTACAAGATTAGTTGTCATCTCGACCATCCAAGATTTCGAGGTGCAATAGAAAGAATAAACAAAGCAAGCAACACAATTGAAGATAACTTTCTAGAGTTACAAAAATACAAAATTTTATGTATCACTTGTATTGAGTTCTAAACCTCTGCCCAACATAGCCTGAATTCATCCAAGAAAACAAGTGCAAGATGAAGAAGGCTTTAAAGCAAGAATACAAGATAATTTAAAATCGTGAACTACTACAACAACACATTTCACAATGGATGTCTCAGTATCAGACTCTTACTTCTATGTGTTCCCTTAACATATGCTCTTTCACAGATGATATTGGTACCTGCACAACAACAAAAGAAAATATAAGTTGTTTGTCTTCACTGAAAGGGATGTTAGTGATTCAAAATTATCACGTCCTCTCTGGTTTTCACCTCCCTCCATTTTTCATTCACAAGATAGGTGCTGAATGGGATGTATAGGACTTTGCCCAAACAAGAACATGTTCCTTATATATAATGTGATATTCTATCTTGATTTGTTAGATATAAAAAGATTCAAAATTATCAACCTCCTACTACTTGAGGTGTTTTCACCTCCCTCCATTTTTCATTCATCCAAGATAGGTGCATAGATATGGAAGAAGTCCTAAGTCAATCCAAGAAAGAAAATATGTACACAGGCAAACAAACAAAAAACCAAAAGATGCATTACATTCACTAAAAAAAAAAAACTTTGCCCATATATCAACAGATGGAAATGGGAGCATGTTCCAATTTGTGGTAGTTAATTATCATTGAGGAAATCATTTTGTGTAATTGGATCATTCTGAATTCTGAAATATGTGAAGACTCTGAATTCTGAAATATGTGAAGACGTGCTTATGTAATAACCAAATCACTATACTAAAGTTAGCATGGACTGTTAACACCATCATTGACCAGGGCATATCTGCAAGCCTATTTAAGATAATATATATATGCCTAATTTGACTTTATGACGGGAAAAAAATGATCTTTTTCACAGTCTCGTCACAAGTGTATTATGGAAATTACCTCCTTTCGATGGAAAATGCCAGCAGCAAGGGCAGCGGAAGCACTGGTTTTCCGGAAAACTTCAGAGAAGTGCACGACAGCTCCAGCACCACTGCTGGCAATTATGGGTAAGGTCACAGCATCAGCTACTAGATTAACAAGATCTGTGACAAACCCAGTCCCTTGACCTGCAACAGAGTGCAATTCAGAATTGCGATCATCTCAAATATACAAGAGAGCTAAAATAATCTGAATGTAAAAAAGATATTCAGGAAGTTAGTTGTTCTATTGCAAAATGTTGAAAAAAAAGGAAAGCCAGGTATTGACTTCAGTTCTCCATAAAAAAGGATTTTCTAGTTTTGAAGCATAATTTATAGACATTGATAATTGCAATATTCAATGTACCATCAGCATCAATGCAGTTGAGCAATATTTCTCCAGCTCCCAGCTCCTCAACAGCTTTTGCAAGCTCATAAGCTCCAATAGGTCGACCCTCACGTCCACCATTGACCTGTTTGAGTTAGTAATTAACAACTCAGAAAATGCAAATGAAGTGCAACACAAGAAGCACAAAACACTTCAATGGACATGCGTGTTTGTGTCCGTCACCCATCGGACCACACCCCATGCATGTCAAAATTTAAAAAATAATTTTTCAGGCAAGTGTTGAATGTAGGATATGTGAAACTTAAAAGGTAGGATATTGTTCATTTTCCCTTGAGAACTAGTGTAAGATTTATGCTCACATGAATGTGAACAATGTTAAAATTTTATTGGAGCAGATAGTTGATGCCCCATTCCCAACTACTATAGTGATATCAACTTTTTATTTATCATGAATGTGTACTTGCTTTTTTCAAATAATTACAATAAGATATAATTTTTTTATTTATTGCATGTTTCTGTGATGTTTTTATCCTAGTACTTCAAGATTTGCCCTGTCACCATTTCCATATCAAATTTTGTTTGTGTTCCATATAGCCCACCAAAGAGCATCCTTCACATAAAAAGTTTTGAACAGCATGCAGTACATTGCACTATAATTATGCACAAGACTATTTGTGCACTGGTAATAGATATACCGATCCTATAGCAGGAGTGGTTCATTTCATCCAAAAAAATGAGTGAAGGAAAAGGACACAAAAGCTTACTGTGCACTGGTACCATGCATATTCTTCTCCATTTGGGCCTGTAATATATGAAAAAAAGCTCTTTCATAAGGGAAAAAAGGAAAAACAATGGAGATGCAAACAGTGGACATTTAAATTTATTTTTGTGTGTGTGTGTGACATTTAATAAAATGTATAAACCTTTTTAAGGTCACTAACACAGAAAAATTGACACTTGGAAGAAAAGTTGAAGATTAGACACTTGGAAGAAAAGTTGAAGATAAGATATTTGGAAGAAAAGTTGAAGATAACAGAGTACCTGGATTAGTCAGCTTTACAGTCTTGAATTTTACATCATCAGGATTCTTGACACACACTCTTTGTGGATCAATACTTACAACAACTGCCTAAGAGCAAGTATTACATCAATAAATCCATAGCCGATGCTCAGTGTCATCAATTTAAGAGTTCACTGCATAATACTAATAAGTCTGTCCAAGATTCAAAGGAACAAATTACAAAATGTAATAAAAAGTATATGACATGAACCATATTGATGCACTATGATCAAGTCCATGAAGAATCTTATGTTTCTTCCATGGAGAAGAGGTTAATAGCAAATGATCTACTTGTCAGACAATGACTGTAGAAGATCAGACACTGGATATATACAACAGAGTTCAGATTTAATCATCTGTCCATCATTGCAGGCCTATATAACAAATGGACTAACACGTAGTGATATGCTCTGCTTTCCCAAATTGTCAACCATATCAATTTTTTTTCCACTTTTGAAAGAAAAATTTGGTGATTAGTGTTTCATGTGAGCTGAAGGCAACTTATTTAACCATGAACTACTGACTTAAATCAGATGTAAACTGGAAGACACAAAAGGCTTGGGATCACTCACTAAAATCTATATTGTTAATTTGTTGTTAAGAAAATCCAGACTCTAAATTAGAAATTACAATAATGGAGCCTATAGATTTACTACTGGTGCATTTTTTTGTCCGTCTGATTCCACTTGGATCAGACTTCTTGTTTTTTGTTTTTTTTTATCCTTTCCTCTCAACTCATTCAGACTCTTTGTAAGTTCGGTTTTAAAGTTAAGAAAAATCGGGGTAGCAATTGTCTACCAGTTCCTCAAAAAAAAAATGCAGCCTATAGGATCTTGCCTTTCATGAGTTCTTTTTCTTTTCTTTTTTTTTTTCTTTTTTTTGTGAAAGAACATTCTCAAGTTCAGGTATTGATTCCTAAAGATATTGGATAGGGCTACTAAAACTGAAAATCAATCTACAAATAGTTTCATAAAAGCAACAAGCTTAAATATAACAGAATTTGATCACTTGATCACTTTGATTTCCATAATGCAATGCGCTATACATCAACCACATTTATATGATTATTATCTGCATATCCTCACATGTAAACTATAATTAGCGCACTGAATACTACATATATGCATCCATGTAACTATGCATATGACTATATGAGTAAAGTATCATGCACTGATAATGCCAGCAGAAATTGAGATGGAATGCTATGGTTTTTTTTTCAGTAATGTTGTCTTTTCTTTTCTTTTCTTTTCTTTTTGGAAAAAATTACATAATCTACTACAATTTTATTAATATATCATAGTACAAGGTCATAAAAGAAAATAAACATCACAACCAGTTTGGCAAAAGAGGCATCTACCAAACCAGTGTGTCACCGACCCCATGGGACCTACTCCTCAATTACAGTCTTGTTGTGTGTGGGCATGAAATTTAAAGGCAATGAAGTGACACAACAAAACATCTGGCAACTATCTCAATTTCAATTATACAAAAAAAAATGGTTGACTAAAGCTAAAATTCAAGACTTCACATTACATGCATAGGGCCAGGTACAGAAAATGCATATATAAAACACTTTATTACCTGATTTCCATAAACTTGTGAAATCTGCTCTAAGCTGCTCTTTCCGGTCTTGACCTTCAAATAAGATATGTATGTTGATTAAAAAAGGTATGATAAGAACAACAAAAGAACGTGTGTTAAAGCATGCGTACTCCATCTCGTAAATAAGCTTCTGCCGCATAAACTGCATCACTTCCAATTGAAATCTTATCAGCACCAGATCTGAAATATTCTGATGCCACCTCCAAACTAGAATAGTGCCTGAGGAAAAATAATATCAAGGTATTAGATTTAAAACACAGAGTCTCAAAAATAAACGGACTAGGTGCATGATGAAAACATCGACTGAGTTTAGCCAAAGGAATGCTGAATGCACTGCTATAGACATCTCCTAATCATTCATCATTTAGCTGTTGCACAAACAAAAACTAGTTTTTCTCCATTGTACAAACAACTAGTAATGGCCTGTTTTCTGGATTTGACCAAACAACTTGAAAAACTCTCATCTCTACAAAGATAATATAAGTTTTCAGCATTACATGGTTTTTTTAGGTAAAGATAGACATCTTCAGAAATCTGTCATATGCCATGCAGAAAAGAGCATTTAGATAGTATCTGGGGCTCCTGAAACACCTCACCCTCAGAGTTGGAAAATAGCTATAATGCATGCCTTTAAGCTGAAATTATATACTGCCACGCTATTTCTTAACTTTAATTAATTATATGTCACAAATATATACAAACATTAGCCATGCTATTTGTCTAAAGATTTGTTTGAACACTACCTTCCATTCCCATCTGTGAAGTCTCTTATCCCACCACCGACTGTAAGGGGTACGAAAACTTTTTCTGATGCAAGGCGAATTACCTGCCAAGCATATACATTACATGATGGTTTAAATATACAGAACAGAGATGATTGAAATTGGAAAGTTTCAATCTAAAATATTACAAAGAGAAGAATTCCTAAATGTACTCAGTAAAGGAAAAATACGTTATGTAGCTGGATTACTGACCTGCAACATTGGCAAATCTCCTAGGGGAAAGTCGCGGAATCCCGTTATGTTCAAAAAGCAAATCTGCATTGTCATTTTCTTTAAATCCAACATGCTTGCATACAAGTAGCAAGAGAAAGAAAGAAATTTACCTCATCAGCCCCATCCTTATAGTATTGACTTGCAAGCTCCACTGGCTTCCCAAGATTTCTCACCTTTTATTGAAAAGAACATGTGAAAAGCAGAGTTGGAGTACAAATAAAGAACAAAACAGTATGATAATAATATGGAACAGAAACAGAAAGACACATGAGAAAAACTGTTTTGTCATACAAACATGCAAAAAAAAACTGTATCACTAGATATACCATTTGATCGAGATGAATGTTACTCCAGCGTATGATCTGGGTAAGGGTGCTTATAATGGCCGGGGTAGGAAAATTTTAGGATATGGTTGGGACTTTTCAGATAGAGATTATTTTGCTCTCAGTTTTTCTTTCTTGATAAGAAAGTCATTGAGATCAAGAGACATTTTGGGAATTTTAGTATCTTGTGTCATCAACTTTCATACTCCATTTTATTTTTCAGTCATTTTACTTTTTCTTCCCTATTATATGCATTAAAAAACACCAAAAGATATTTTTACTTATGAGTGTTTTAATATTGATCGATGCATTGATATATCAATCAAGATATACACAATCGGGGCATTTATCAAGATTTTCATGAAAATTCAATTTCTTGTGATATATCGCTAATATATCACGAGAAATTCGATTAAAAAGAAGACCCAGCTAATATGTCATTGGGATTCAAAATTGGCCAAATTCCATCCTATAACGAAAAAAAATCCACACCTTTATTTATATTTAGTCCCTAATTTTACTAAACCTATAAATAAACCCCCATCCCAACACACACCAAACTCTCATTTCCACCACAACAACTCAAATACACATCTTCATCAACAAAAGTGCATATATTTTCTCCATTTTTTAATATTTTTTACTCCTGATTTTTTCGATTTTCAACAAGAAAAATCGCACAATAGATATTTTGATTTTTCGATATCTAAAAATTTGTTATTTATGCAAGATTCTCATACTTTATGCACACTTGTATTGCACGTGCATTCCATTTGTAGCATTATCCTTCAGCACCAAAATTTGAAGAAAGTGAAAACAGCTTGGGGAAAAGGAGCCAGGCCACCAGTTTAGGTTCAATCAAGGATGATATGCAGCTCCCAATGCTAGAGAGAGAAAGGGATGGAAGCAGAAAAAAGCATTTTTTTATGATTCCCAAGCCATTTGTTGGGAAATTTAGATACCAAGAAACGAGAAGGTGTTCAAGAGGCGAGAGATTTATGTGAACAACATTTGGGCATCTGCAGTATGCCCCCTGAAGCACTAGTCCATCCACATTTTAAAGGATGATAGGGTATCAATAAATAATTAGGTAAAGGACCTTTAATTGTAGAGTGAGGATATAATGTGAGTGTGGGGCCAATGGATAGGATATTTATGATGTCCTAACTGAAGTCATATTCTGTTTTCTATCTTCCGCATCTCTCTCTTTTTTCTTTTTCTTTTTGAATTAGTGGTAGGCAGTGCCTTTGATTATATTAAAAAGCATAGCCCAATGAAAAATCAAGATCAGGTTTCCATGGAAAGAATCCAATAGCAGCCATTAACAACCATGGAAAGAATCCGCATCTCTTTTTGCATCTTGATTCTTGCACCTTGTGTAATTTACCAGGTCGTTAATAAAAATGTTGACACAACCTTTTCCTCAAAAAGGTAGCAAGATGAAACCAAAAGATACTCAAGAGGGAAATATATTAAACAAATTAGCAAGTAACAAAAATGAGAACTAATCAATTTTTTTCAATTTAGTATTTCAATTTTAAGACAATAACACCAAGGAATAAGAAGAAAATTACATAAACAACTTAATGAGCAGCAACCAGCATGGAAGGATAAGAGAAAACATGTACCAGATATGCATGTTGAACATCTTTTGCCACAAACTAAAAGGGAAAAAAAAAGGACATGATGATTCATGCAGCACTTACAAGTCAGCCATCTGTTGTAACCATCCAAATTTTGTTACATCGGAGATATTTGACAGAGTTTGCTAGAAACATATGGTTTATATTCACAAATTGAAGTGCAATTTTACAGATATCTGTTCTATAAAAAATAAAAAAAAAGGGTTCTTCATATAAATACAAATTATAGAATATGGCCATTTAATATACCTCATTCTCCTTTGTGTGCTCTCTGACATCATACTGGTCTCCTTTCGTTACAACAAGGTCACCTCTATTATTGGTCCTCACATCAAGGCATGCTATGACCTAGAATAATCAAAGGAGCAGCAGTTAGCATTGCAATTGTAACTGTAAATGCATATGGACTCCCTGTTGGATTAATGAATTTCAAAGTTTCCAGGAGCAAGGTAGAATTTATGAGATCTGAAAGAAGAAAATGATGGACTGGCAGCAGTATAGACGGAGAAAATACTGACTCTCTTTGCAAGTTTGGTGGCCTTCCCTTTAGTCGGCTTCTGTATTTTGTAGGCAGCTTCCAGACAGTTAGACAATGAAACAAAGAGGTTACATTAAATACTTATCATGCATAAGACTTACCTTTATGGTTGAAGGTGTTGATGAATCAAGGTAGCGTCGCAATATGGAAAGTCCAACATCTGATGAACAATTAAGAATGGTTTGATTATAATATGTAAAAAAAATCTATTACATTGAAATTAATATTCTGAAAGCTCAAGAAAGAATCTGATTTTCTCAAAAAAAAAAAAAAGAATCTGACCTAAATTGATATTAATAATTATACAACATTATAAAAATAAAATATGGCTTTTTGCAACATATTTCAATCATAAAATGTGAACTTGAACAGAAAAAGGAAAAGGAAAATACTGTCCATCAATGTATTATAAGCCATAATTTTTAAAGATGAAATATAGTACAGACAAACTCCTCCACGTGTATAAAAGTGAAACTAATAGCATTGCCTCAAAATTTTGGAAGTACTGCCTAATAACTAAAAACCCAACCACGTAATTTAATAAAGCATGAATCAAGAGTTCTTGAAGATTGATCAAGCAGAAGTAATTCTACACCTCCACTCTTCTCTGGGTGGAACTGGACTGCATGAACATTTCCCCTTTGAACAGAGGCAATAAAGTTGTCACCATAATTGCAAGTTGAGGAAATCCACTCCCTATTTGCATCCGACTACAGACATTTTTGAACTTCTTTATTTGAGCAAGCTGATTAAAAGATAGAGTGAAATATCTAGGTAAACAATAATATCAAAGAAAGAAGTATACAGGCATTGCTCGATATGAGTGGACAAAGTAAACATGGTGATCTCTAATGGCCTCCAAAAGATTGGACTCTTTAGTTACTTTCAGAGCATTCCAGCCAATATGAGGCACTTTGATACCACTGGATGCGTCAAAACGTCCAACCACGCCAGGTATTAAGCCCAGACCTTTTACTGCAATACATGCTTAATGCGGTCAACATATATAAAATATTACAATATAAGTTCATAAAAAGTAAAAGTACAACCAAAGGAGGATACAATCAATTTGATACTTGTATTTCATTACAGAGAATGGACTGTAATAAATGGGCAACAGCTCTCAAAAGAGATTGATAGAGCTGACAGTATCATCTCACCACATTCACATAATATATAGCCAATAATTTTCCTAGATATGGGAAGCAGAATGTTGGAAAATGGAAACTGGAAGTGGTCAGCGACTGGGAAGGATTTCTAGCAACTTAAATTTCCCGCATTTAATTTTGTAAGTATAGCACACATAATTACTTAATATCAGAGATTCAACATAAATTAGGAATAAATACAACAAACAATTGGATTCATTATAGATGTTTGTGTGTTCATGCCCATATTTCGTAAACAGAATTACTAATAACTCCTGCATACTAGGCTCCACATTTGTTCCAGGAAAAAAATTCATTCCATCTGCTCATCTTAACAATGGCATTGAAACGGCTGTCTAGAGAATCAGATTTTGTTCATTACTTCATTGATGGCAAACAAATAAGTTTGGTAAGATTGAAAAATATTAGTAGCATATTTTTTGAAGAAGTTGACTTTAAAAAAAAGCCAGATGGTAAAAAACGCTTAAGATACTATTGAAATACTAAAAAAAATTCAACATAAACTGAAATGTATCGATGAAGTGAAGCATTCTGAATAGAAACAACATGACAAGGTGCAAAGGGAAAAAAACCTATTAATTATATTACATTGTTTGAATACTGAGAAACAATCTGCACTATCCTATTGAGTGCTTCATCATTGTTAGCATGACGCACAACTCAGCTGGGAATCAGCCACTAAACTGGACTCCAGGACTGTGCCCCCGACAATTTTACTCCCTGTGCTACATGAGCAGAGATTGTGTATGGTGCACGGGTTGGACAGGCAAGACAAAAATATCTATTTCAACTCAATGAAGAAGGCATGTACATTAAAAGATTGGTGGCACACGCATGGTACTCCACCATAATCTATCAATACCAAGCTTATATGAAATGATCAGGTCAAAACTTCTCAAAAACAAGAAACAAACTCTCACCAGGCCCATTTTCCTCACTCTGCTCGAAAAGCAATTGAAGCCCAAGACAAATGCCTAGAAATGGGCGATCCTCTTTGATGTACATACATAGAGCTTCAGCCATTCTTCAAATACAAAATTAATAAGAAATGTCACTGTTTACTATAACATAGCAGGAATAGAAAGTAACTTTAAATGGAACAAAAAAAATTCCCAAAAACATTGCCTGTTCCGAGCCAATGAGCTTTCTCAAATACCCTTTATCCTTGTTTTACCATAAATACCTCTTGACATTACTTATCGATTCTAAATCGCATGCATAACCTAATTAAATAATAAACTGAAAGAAATACTTATACCATAACCAAATAATCTTAAATAACATCAACGAAAATCTCTTTTAAAAAATCCAGTTTAAAGGAGAATTATTAGATGCAATAAAAAATTTCAAACAAAACCGCTACAAATACAATAGAGCAATTCCAAGAAAAAAAAAAGTAACATAGAAGGATTAGGAAATATGTTTTCCCTGTTTAGGCTAAGAAGAGAATCCTCTCATTCACCAAAAGTCATCTAAAGGCTGTAAGCTCCAAAATTTCATAAAAAGGATGTGAACCACATACTTTCATTGATTTTTCCAACTTTCTGGCTAAATGAAAAACATATGAAATAATATATTATATAAAAACACTACGGTCAAGTTTTTTTTTTATAAAAAAAAAAAACACTAAGGTCAAGTTTTTTTTGATAAAAAAAAAACACTAAGGTCAAGTTATTAAATTCAAACTAGCAATGCAAGTATTCTTATAAAAATGTGAGGTACTTCTTTATAGACTCACCCATTCTTACTCAACACTTCCATTGCTGCAGCAAAGGCCCCAACCCCAGGAAAAACAAGGCGATTTGCATTAAGTATGTCTTCTGGCGTTTGCACCTACGATAAATACATTTTGCATGTCAATTTATCCTGAACTCATATTACTCGTTAAATAAATATCTAAACCTTGTAATATCACGAAAGAAAGTCAAGGCAAGATAGAGTAATTCTATCATTCATTCTTCAATAAAAATCTTCAGAGGTTTTTAGAGAGAGCACAAAAAATGTGAGGCTTCAGCAATATTGTGTGGCGTCCAAGATTTCATCGGAACCTTAGTGATGATAAGGTGGAGGAACTCACTTCCCTATTAGGAGCACTTCAACTAGTATTCTTGAACTTGGAAGAGGAAGACAATAGTTCGGACTTTGGAAGCGTAATCTTCAACATGATTTCTCCATCAAAGCATTTTACAGAAGGATTAACGAAGACCCTTCCTGTGCGATCTCACCATTAAGGTTTTCACAACATATTTGGGGAGTTCTTTCTCCATTGAAAATAAGGTGTCTTACGTGGCTGCTTTCCCAATATAAAATGATCACCAAGCTTGATCGTTCAAAATTAGCCATCAATGATAACATTAATTGTGAGTTTTACAAAACTGGAGTAGAAACAAAAGAGTATTTGCTCTTTGAATGCCCACTTAGCTCTCGCATTTGGCTAAAGGTGGGATTAGCACTTGGCTCAGGTTGCAACTCCAATAACCTTGAAGGAATGTGGGATTGGTTCCATAAAATAAGGAAAAGAGGTGACCATAACAACAAGGCAAAATTCCAAAGCCTTGCTCACCATGCAGTTTGTTGGTCTATTTGGACAGCATGCAATGAGCTTTTTTTTTTTTTTGGAAGATTGGTGCCCCAAGATTTGATCCCTTGACCTCTTTTATGTAAAGGAGGGTCCTAGCCGACTTTCCCAAAGCTCAGTTCGCAATACAATGAGCATTTTTCCAAAAGAAATTTATATACAAGCAATATATACGAGGAAAACATTTGGGCGACTATCACAGCATCTGTTTGGGATTATTTTTTTTTGTATTAACAGAGGCATCCCAAACCCTTTGAGGCAAGGACTAATTCTCCAAGTGTTCGCATCGACCCACTTGGAAGTAACAGTTTGGGATTGGGTTATGGTATTCCTAGGTGAAGAATTGGCATCTACAAACATGGGGATTAATTGGTGAGGACATCTTGTAAGGGGTATTGAAGTGATAGGATTTGTTTTCTACTTTCTTCTTATTTTCTTTGCTTTATCTTTTGTTTTTGATGGAGATCCCTCGTCTCCTTTTGTTCGAGAGGCACCATTATTAATATGAAGGCTCCTACCCCCTTTAAGAGAGAGAGAGAGACCAAAAATATTATTTTTAAAAATGTAAAATTTAATCCTCACAAAAATTAGCTTCCCTACAGTACTTAGTATTTATTTTGATAAAAGATGGAGGCTGGCCACCTGGATTTAGTTAATCAGATGAAAGGTTCAAAATGGATGGGAGCAAACATTGAATATTAGATAAAATTTAAAAACTCCCACAGCATTCTGATAAGCTCCAGTTATATAACATCATAAGACAGCTTTAAGTCTCCAGAAGATGCCACACCTGGCTGGAAAACAAATAATAATAAATAAAAAAAGCACAAGCACTTGACAAGTCCATTTCTTTAATGAGCAGAATTAATACTGTTTTTATACAACGCCCCAGCCCTCTCCTCAAGCTAAATTGAGAACAATTGGACAAAATGAGTTGCATGAACTTCATCATTTCATCAAGTCACATAATGTGAATATAATCAGCTTTTAGAGCTAGAACCAAAATCAAATCTGGTGGAAGCTTGAAGCAAGCAAATGCAAACACGTGGACTGGTTAATTGGAATTTCTTCAAAATTAGGCTAGTTCAGTTTACTATCACAGACCCTATTCAATGTAGTCAAACTGGCTCCAGTTCAAAACGAACTGTTCTGCAGAAAATTATCATAGATTTCATGCACCATCTTAGGCCCTATTTGAAAACGAGTTTGAGAGTTAGCTTTTCCCCAATAGTTGTAGGGGTGATAAATGAGCCAAACGAACCGAGATTTGACTTGTTCAAGCTCGGCTCGTTTAGTCTCCGGCTCGTGCTCGGCTCGGCTCGGGACCGAGTTTCATTTCATGGTCAAGTTCGGCTCGTTAGGCTCGTGAAAAGCTCAGTTAAAGCTCGGCCTGGCTCGTTTGTTAAACAAGTCAAGCCGAAGCTCGAATCAAGGCTCGGCTCGGGCTCGTTTAACTAAAAAAAACCTTGTTTAGCATTTGAGAAGTCACAATTCATAAATTACAACACCTTATTCATATGAAAGTGACATAAGCTTAGGCTCGGGTCGTTCCCTTTTTTCTATCAAGCAAACAAGCTCGTCTAGGCTCAGGCTCGGCTCGTTTACAAACTGAGCTTTAAAAATTGTTCAAGCTCGACTCGTTTGTCTAATCGAACGAGCTTTAACCGAGCCGAGCCCGAGCTGCTCGGCTCGTTTACCAGCCCTAATTAGCTGGGTTAAATGCGTGTGTAACTTTTAAGTAAGCTGCAGTTTTTTTCTGTTTGGAAACTGGTTTGGGGAACTCAGCTTCTTGAAAACCCAAAAGCTCCGCAAACCGTTTCCAAATGAGGCCAATCCAAACAAACAAATTGAACTTCATCTAACAATTTTTAAAAATACCTATTTAATATTATTTGTCAAGAGTGGACCGATTGTTAAGCTTAAAGCACAAATACAATGCAGTACAAACAGAGTTTCCCTTAAATTTCTAATCTCGATAAGGATTAATCCACTTTCAGCTCTAACACTATAGATGGAAACACGTCAAAGTGACAAAAAATGCCTCTTTTTCCATTAAACCTTAATAACAGTAGAGAGAGAGATTAACCCATTCAAATAACTACACATACACAACTAACCATTCTATACAAGATAGAAAAGATTCCTAACAATCCAAACAATTATAATTAACGGAAGCAGCAAAAAAAAGAAGAAAAGCTTACATCTTTAACATCGAAACCAAGGTACCGAATCGCATTGCGAACACTCCGAACGTTCCCGGCACCGTAATCCAACAGAGTGACCACTACAAAAACAAAGATCAAAATTACATTGGTCAAAAAAAATGAATGATATAGAGATCCAATGCGACGGAGAGCGGAGAGTACCCACTACCAGAATCACTGGAGGCGGCGGAGGCTCGGATGGGAGGGAGGAGATTCTTCGACCGTAGATTGAAGGACCGCTCGTTGGTGGTGCTTGCGAGGGAGCTTCGACGGAGAGAGTGCGGAATTAATGGAGACGGGGCGTTCGGAGGACGGGAGAGAAGCAACGCCGCCTCCATTGCTGAACCTCTCTTGGGCGGGGGGTGTCGACGACGGCGGAGCTCGTGCTTGTGTTTCCGTTTATTAGGGTTTTAGATCGGATGGTTTCGGATCCGAGCCGTTGATTAGAGGATGAGCCCGAAACGGCGCTTCTAATGAACGAATGGGCTGAACTTGGGTTGAATTTTAGCCCAAATTTGCGAGTCCAAGTGAACTTGGACTGCATTCGGGCCGTAAATCGGGCTGATCGAGTTAATGTATGGGCTGACTCAACCTAGCCCTTATCGATCACCAAAGCTACACTCACTCTTTTTTCTTTTTTTCTTATTTTTGGTAAAAAGACTCTGTAACTAAAGCAGTTTACATTAGTATCAAAATTGTACAATATAAACTTGGAACTCATACAAAAAACTGCATTAAGTCCCTATGGACATCATGTACATATGAAGAAAGTATATGACGAATATCATCGTCAATCAAAAAAATCTGTCAGTCGACTACATTACACTTGTCGAGCATGGCGGGCTAAAGCTTTTGAACCACAGACTTGAGTGCGTTCCACCTTAACTATTTGCAGACGAGTACCTTTTTGTATTAATTTATCAACCTTTGTAAGTAGGCTGAGAAGGTGTGGAGGGCCCGGAGCAAATGAATGTAGCAATGTTATCAGTTGAAGTCATAGGCGGAGCCATGAGTGGGCTCGGCCGGGCTACAGCCCGACCGAGATTTATCAAAATCAATTTATTATTTTATCTTCAATTTATTTGAGAGATTTATCCAAATTAATTTATTGTTTTATCTTCAATTTATTTATCAAAACTCATTTTACTGTTAGTGGACTATTAATCTCTTGCATATTAGATGATTATTTGTATTGAAAAAGAGTTCGATAAAAAAAATATAGATCCAGATTTGATAACAGATTATTTTTATTATTTGAAAAATTATAGGGCTCAATTTTAATAGGAAATACTAGGGTGTCATGTGGATAATCCCAAGGATAGTTTGTACAATTTTTAATTTTTTAAAATTAGTAAACATTATTTAATGAAATATATATATTTTAATTAAAAATGTATATTACTTCATTTCTAATTTTCTACATATTTTAACAAATGTAATTTTTTTATCGAGGTATATACTCATCTAAGGAGGTACACACCCCTCTGAATGGCTAATGAGATATTCAGGACTGCATTTGGAGGTTAACCACAGACTACGTGTAACAACGCTCAATTTAATAGTGTTATTTTATTTATATATATATATATTTTTTGTGTATATATATCAATTTTACTAGATATATAATGTTCATTATGAATATGAACTTGTTTAATTTATATACATTTTAAATTTTGTATTTTTTTTAAATGAGTTAAAAGTTTTACTAAATTTTAATTGCCGGTTCCGCCGCCCCTGGTTGAAGTGCACCTGTCCTGATAATTAAATTTGAGAACCCTCTGCTACTTGCAAACTCCAACCCCAATCGAATGCCTTCAGCCTCCACAGTAAGAGGTGAGACCCATGGCCATCCTATAAAACCAGCTCCAAGTATTTGACCTGTAGACACTTGAATTGCAACAAAACCCACCCAGGCAGACCGAGTTAAAATATCTACACTTCCATCACTAAGTAGTAGAATTTGCCTTCCATCAAGAAGTATGTTAGAATGTGATGTTATTACTCCTTGACAGCCGCGGTACCATATCCAGTGCAGAGGCATGTGGGTCATGTAATAGCTTAGAACCGCACTCATTTGCCTTTGCCAGAGCATGAGCAACCACACTCTTAACTGCTATATGAGACCCTCTGAAGTTTGGAACAGACCATATCTCTGTCGGGGGTCGCACTTCCGATGGAGACTCACACCAACATTCTTCTGCAAAGCAGCACTGTAAAAATAAATGGTCTGTTGATTCAATAGCATTCATACTGACACACACCATGGACATTGATGTTCCATTTTCATCCCTACAATTTGTTCCATACAAGTAGCCACAAAAAAGTTTTAAACTTTGGGACTACTGGAAGCCTCCAAATAGATTTCCATTTCAATCCTTGCTGTACCAGTTGGACCGTGTTCAGTGCATTGTATATTTCTAATGGAAAAGGATATATAGGGCCCCCCATTGCAGCTATAATTGAAAGTCCATCATGTTTTTCTTTTTTTTCAAAATCATACACTCACCCTTTGAAGTATATGTTGTTATATGAAATAAAGTATATACTAAGATACATCAATGCAATTTTTTTTTCACAGTGAAAAATGAAAAAAAAATTAGGTCATATATTATGATAGAACTCATACATTATGATAGTGCAGTATATACTACGTTATCATAGCGTATGAGATTGCAAAAAAAAATTGCGTGTATCAGCGCTCATTTCCAATAGCTTCGATTTTAAAGTAGTGGATCCTATCCAACTCCAAGTGGGTGGGTCCAACTTCTACAAAGGGGGATATGTTTCCAATATCTTACATTTCCAGTACGGTGAAAAAATTGAGCTAATCAACTCCTCATTTCATTTTTGGTTTTCCGATAAACGCATGCCAAGCATCACCAAAGCACTCAGATTCATTTTATCATCTCGTTAACTACTTACATTTAATGTAATGATGTGTATATTTTTTTTTTTTAAAGTCACATTATATAAATGTACAACTTATTAAAATGTATAATTTTATTGTTTTTATTAAATTATATATTTTATTAGATTATTTATATTATTATTTTTTTAAAGAAATCACAAGGATTGCCTACTGCATTTCACGTTGTAAATGGGATTGAATCTACATTTTTCTTATGGAAAGGGAACTGAAACATTTGGATCCAATTACATCCTCATTTGCTGTAAATGCAGGTTATCAAAAGGCAGTGTATAAAATCGTCTAACGTTATATGTATTACATTATCTTAATATATTAGTATATATTATATTACAAAAAATATAAAATATTTGCGTTTAATTAATAATTTATAAGTATGTACTTCTATTTTTATAATAGAAAATATTTTTTTTTTAAATATATACTTCAAAGAAATAAAAATGTATGCAAATTATCAGTGCGGTGTACATTTTTTTTTGGGACAGATCCATATAACCCCTTGAAATTTGACTGAAATACATATAACTCTTTGACTTTTCTTAAAATCAATATAACCCTCTGAATAAAATTTATGTTTACAGATGATAAATATTCTATTAATATTATGTTTAGTTAACCCTGGTAAAAAACACCCAAAAAAATCACACAGTGTGTTAAAAATAGGGCTGCAACTTGGGTTGGGTTGAACCCGAACCCGACGGGTTGAACTCGATTTTTACATGGGTTGGGTTGATCAAATCGGGTTCGGGTTCGGGTTGGCCAATTCGGATTGACTCACAAATCGGGTTCGGTTCGGGTTGGCCTCCGACCCAACCCGAACCCGTAAATTAATAGTTAAAAAAATATCATGGCCGTTTATTTTGTAACTTCTAATATGGGTAGTCCAAATTTTAGGTAAACCTAGCTAATCTTATGGGTTGGGTGGAGTTGATTTATTTAATTTACACATCATGTTAAAAATTCGGGTTGGGTCGAGTTGGTTCAATTCGGGTTGAAAATCGGGTTGGGGTCGGGTTGGTCCAAGTCGGGTTGGGTCGGGTTGGTTTATTTAATTTCGGGTTGGGTTCGGGTTGGTCCAATTCGGGTTGAAAATCGGGTTGGGTCGGGTTAGGGTTGGGTAGTTTGGAATTCGGGTTGGGGTCAACCCGAACCCAACCCGCCCGAGTTGCAGCCCTAGTTAAAAATGTGAAAAATCTTCTATAAATAACGATTTTACACATCTGCATAGAGTTTTATAATATATCAAGAGATGGTAAAATCATCATTTTCGTATGATTTTTTGCATTTTTAACTCATTATGGTGGAAATTTAGTATATTGCGTTTTCAGTGAGGGTTAACCAAATAAAATATTCACAAAATATTCATCACCTATTAATGAAAATTTTATGCAGGGAGTTATTTGGATTTAGTAGGTGTTTTCAGGGGGTTATATAAATTTTAAGAAAAGTCACGAGGTTATATGGATTTCAGTTAGATTTTAGGGGGTTGTATGGATTTTTCCCTTTTTTATATATATAATACTTGCCCAATGAAATACATTCATTTATAAAAATATAATATGTTTAATTAGACAAGATATGTAATTTTATAGTTAAACAGATATATATAATTCACTGAGTATATATTTTATTATTATGACATAAATCATTACACAAAACATATATAAACTTATAAAAAAAATCAAAGCATATATCCAAAGACTATATGCGGTATTAAAAGACTATATGCGGTGAGTATACGGAGAAAAATCATGGATGATCCCTAAGGTCCATGTTGTCTAAAAGCATATATGTATTCTGTATAAAGTACTGAAAAATTAAGGGTGAATTGTCCAAATACCCCTTGATCAGGGGTTTAATTTTTTTTTACCCTTAAAATTTTTTTATTTTCTATTTACCCTTGAATTCTGATTCTATTTTTTTTTTGCCCCTGACTTTTCATAATATCCAAATTACCCTTATAGACAGAGTTACAGAAATACAGAAATATAATGTGATACATACATAAATTATACAAATAGTTACAGATATTTAATAGTTATCTACAAAAAATATTAAAATACATAAATATGTTTAAACACAAAATGTTCATATATACATTTTCAGTGTCATTACACTATCATTTGTAAGTGTATCCAACGTACACAAAATTGTTATAGATACAATCCCAAAAGTGTATAGGTTGATTAGACCATCTACTCTTACATTATTTAGAGTCATTCATTAATATAAAAAAATCTCCATGGAAGTCCAAAATGACAAACTGGGTGGAAAATCTCCACCACTTCCCTGCGCTATGTCATTATTTAGATCATCTACTCGTACATTATTTAGAGCCATTCATTAATATAAAAAAATCTCCATGGAAGTCCAAAATGACAAAGTGGGTGGAAAATCTCCACCACTTCCCTGCGCTATGTCATTTTTTCATTTGTCATTTTGTAGGTCAATAAATAATTTTGTGTTTTTTTTGTACCTTAAAAAAAAAAGTGGGGTCTAATTTTTTTCTGCCCCCGGATTTTTTTTATTTTTTATTTACCTATAAAATCTGATCCTTTTTTGTTTGCCCCTGAGCAGTGCCGCCTCATTTTTTATACCTAAACTACTCTCATTTGTAAATTAGTATTACATCTCTGTAATTGATTGTTAAACTTCTGTAATTGGTTATTATATTTCTGTAATTTATATGTTCTTAGTTTAGTTCCATATATGATATTACATATCCATTTTGTTAATTATAGTTTTTGTAATATGTTGTAATTGTTGTAAGAATGACAGATGATATTATCTGTAAATGGTAGATTATGTCATTGGACATTGCATTTGTAGTTTTTGTTGTAGTTGTTATATAAATATTAGTTTCTATAATTGTTTAATACATTGATAAAGAAGTAATTTTATTAAAATATTATAATTGTTCATAAATTTTCAGTTCGAATTCATGTTATTATTAATTTTGTTCATATTGCTAAATGAAAATTTATTTAGGTGTTTGACTGTTTGTTGTATTTTTTATATAGCTTGAAAAACCCGTTATTCGTTACGAAATACATTGAATGTCTAGTTCAATGGTCTTTCAGTGGATTTCATTTCACCTAAGAGGACAAGAAGATCGGGGAGACAATAATTGATCATTAATGAAGAAAATATTATAATTCAAACAATTGATGTATCTATTTTAACAAAACTTTGATATTGTATCTATAACAATTTTGCGTACGTTAAATGCACTTACAAATGATAGTATAATGACACTGAAAATGTATATATGAACATTTTGTGTTTAAACATATTTGCGTATTTTAATATTTTTTGTAAATAACTATTAAATATCTGAAACTATTTGTATAATTTCTGTATGTATCACATTATATTTCTGTATTTCTGTAACTCTATCTGTAAGGGATAATTTGGATATTATAAAAATTCAGAGGTAAAAAAAAATAGAATCAGATTTCAGAGATAAATAAAAAAAATATAGAGGTAAACAAAAAATTAGATACTTTAGTCGAGGGTTATTTGAAGAATTCACTCAAAAATTAATTCACAGTAGAAAACATGACGAGCACATGAAACAATAGTGAATGGGTGACTATGAAATCACAGCCAATGCAACGCCAACACGTCATTCATGCAACTAGACCTTTTGTCTTCTTTCAATCATAGACCTTTTGTCTTCTTTCTTTCTGAACTAGGTCTACATATGTGAGTTATGATTTTGTGAGAATTCTTTGGATCTCAGTGGTGTGAAATAGGTCTATCATTTTTCCACAAAGCGTGTCTAAATTGGCTGGCATCAAATAAGTTGATGGTACTGTCAAAATCTTGATTCTCTCAATAAAATCTAAATGACTAAAGATGCGTTTGGTTGTGAGATTATACAGTTTGATTGTATGAAAGAAACTGTTTTTACAATAGTACAATAAAACTTTTTTTACTGTACTAACTTTCAGCATATAGATTTCAGACAAATAATATAAAAAAATCGTGATTTTTAAAAATTAAAAAAGCGAACTTCCAACAAAATCATTTTTAAAATTCAGATTCCTATTGAATGAGTTTTTTAATCGCACAAAACTGCCCTTAGTATTGAATATGCATGAAAGAAAAAAACAAAAGTTTCAAATGAAAGGAGAGACGGAGCCAATCCCAGTGTTCGCCGCCGAAAATTTGACACTTTGTGGAGACTTTAAACACGACAAAAGTTGGAAAGTTCAAAGTCAACTCTCACTCGTGCTCTTATAATCACTGCTTCATGAGAACCCTCTCAAGCGATTCTCTCTTGATCGATCACCAAAACATAAACTCACATAGAGATCATAGAGAGAGATGGGTCGTCTCCAACCAGACTCAACTTCCCCTTCCACGTACGACCACCCTCCACCACCACCTTCTCCACTGCCGGAATCTGACCCACAACCCCAACACCCACCCCAATCTGACACCATCAACCACACCACCCCACAACAATACAACCCAGAAATCCTTCAAAACAACTACACAAACACAAACCCACAACCACAACCACAACTGTACCAGCCGCCGCCGGTGAAGTTCCCGCCGCAGTACATGCAAAACGAGGCGTACCCTCCGCAGCCGGTGAAGTTCCCGCCGCCGCCGCCAATGCATGACGAACAGGCGCTGCAGTTTTCGGCGGCGGCGATGGTGAACGCAGGCACCATGCCTTGGACTACGGGGCTCTTTGGTTGCATGGATGATCCCACCAATGGTTAGGACATGTGGGTTTTCATTTCAGTCATATTTACCTACAAAATTTTAAAAAAATTGTAAATATTATATAATGAGAAATATATTTTGATAAAAAGTGTACATCGTTTCATTTTGAATTGAATAAATCAATTTTTAGTAAATGTAAGAAAATATTTAACAATGCATGTACAACATCTAACAAAGTATATATTTCACTAGATTTATAACGTGGTATATATAAATGTGTTCTGGACTGAGAAAAAAACTAAATATAACAGTACTATTTAATGTATAATTGTATTGTGTTTTAATATAATGAATGTTTTTGTGATGGTTGATTTGCGTGTTTGTTTCAGCTTTGATGACGGCTTTGTTCCCATGCATAACATTCGGGCAGATCGCGGAGATCATCGATGGGGGACATACTCGTGAGTTATATATTTTGATTTTACTTATTACAGTCAGAAGAGTGATTTCTGGCCTCCATAGGAATGAATTATTTCAGAATAGGAAAATTCTAACAAATTTAGGGTATGTTTGGTTGCACGATTGGTTGGATTCCGCTTTTTGAAAAACTAAAATCTCAAAATCGTGCAACCAAACGGATCGGATTCCGACAGAATCAAAAGCTGGATTTTTTTAAATTTCTCTCTCGAAATCCGTGTTTTTAAAATCTCAAAAACAACGATTTTTTGTCGAATCAATTTTTTTAATTGAAAAATAATTTTTTCTATCAAACATTAAACTCATTCCAAATATTAATTCCTGAATTAAAAAAAACATCTCAAAAAAGTCAAGGTCTAAAATCATCTTAAAAAACAGTTTTATTCCAAAATCTATTTTTCAATCTGTGTTTCAAACGAGCCTTAGGCTTTATAGTTTAAGGGAAATTTTTATTTTTAACCCATTTTTTATTTATATAAAAAAAATTAAACTGGGCGTTGGACTAGTTGTAATTGAAAAACTGAACCCATGATGACCAGGTTGATCAAGTCTGTCACACCTTGCTATTGACCTAGATTTATTTTATTACAAATTACTATGGATAGATTTGCTGGACAGATGATAGAGTTAATTTGGTCGGATGGTCCAAGGATCATTTTCGTAATTAAAACTGACACAGGGACAGTTTTGAATTAATTCTTTTCGATTCCTCTAAAATTGAAATATTCTTATAATACATGTAAATAACTCACACGCTAAATCTAAATCATACATTTTTATTTTTTAGAGACCTGTGACGATTAATCGATTTTACTGGGGCTGATATCGATTTAGCTAAATTTTCAAAGAGTTAGCATCAATTTTTTCCTAAAATGATTTGCCAAATTAGTCAAATCATCACATAAACACGCGTCACCTTAAGAAACAAACATAACTCTAGAACTTGGATAATGATTTTCGGTTGATTAACGCTTAAGTCCCCTCTGATTCAGGCCATTATAATTGTTCGGTTACCCAATGGATTCACTTTCTAGTGTTTGATTTGGTTTAAAGCCACACAAAAGGCTGGTTTGGTAATGTATTAAAATTTTAATGATAAATTGTCATAATTTTAAAGGATAAAAAATCCATCAATCTTGTCTGTATTTAAATTTGTTCAAATTAGGACAACAAATAAATGTTATTCCAACATTTAGTAAAACAATCTTCATTTTCATATCAAAATCAAGACAATTGTCCACACTTTATACCAATTATTTTTTATACCATATGAAATAAGTTGTTCTCCCCCACTTATCCCAATAATTACTCTTTATCCCACCACTTATCTACTTGTCAAACCAGCTCTACATGTATTACTATTTTACTAACACAACAAAAATATTTCAAAAATCAAAATAATTTTTTTTTAATAAAACAATCACATATATAATTGTGAATGGGTGTGCAGGCTGCGGCACAAGCTGTATGATGTACGGGTGCATCGCGTGCCTGGTGGCGCTGCCGTGCCTCATATCGTGTGGTTACCGGACGAGGCTCCGCGCCAAATACAACCTCCTCGAGGTCCCCGCCCCCGACTGGCTCACCCACTTCCTCTGCGAGTGCTGCGCCCTCTGTCAGGAGTACCGCGAGCTCCGCAACCGCGGCCTCGACCCCGCCTTAGGTAAACATTCTCATATATTTTTCTTTCCATCAAACAATATAACATACATAATGAATCCAGTTTAATTGACTCTGTCTATTTGGTTGGTTTGGGTTCTCAGGTTGGTATGGGAACATGAGGAATCAGAACATGCAGCAAGGAGTGGCAATGATGCCCCCTATGAACCAGACTATGATGGGATGAATGGTTTCCTGTTTTTTATTTTTCTAGTGGTAGATTAGTAGTGTGTGTCACTATGAACGTTCAGAACATTATGAAAATGAACTTCTGTCATGTCTGAATATTGATGTTTTAAAGTGTTTGTGAGAAGGAGAGGAATTTATCAGAGATGGGTGTCTGAAGTTAAGATGAAAGACAGATATTTCTGAACAGAACCTCCACTTTTTAAGAGAAGTTACTTCACATCTGGATCAATCGGCATGAACATCAACTATGCTATTGTCAAATTTTTGCTTGAGGTGCTTGTGAATCCTTGTATCAAATTAGCATCTAAACTGTTATTTATGCTCTAAGTTTTTCTTTCTATTGTAGAACAACAAACTGATCTGCAATGTAGGGTCATGCATCATTCAATTCTCATATATCGGTGTCATCAAACTTCCATGGGAAAATTCAAGGAACATTAGATAGAGATTTATCAGTGGCCTCAAATCCACCAAAAAAAATCACAAAAGGAATGTCATGGCACAATTCTTCACCATAACACACTGACGGTTACAAGGTTCAATTCATAATTTCAAAACATGCAAATAGTTCATGTAAACTGTAAAGCAATCACCAGTGAGAAGGGGAAAGTTTGCATCTCTGGACAACTCATTGTAATCATAAAACAAATAATAGTTTTCTGTTGAACCTGTTTAAGTAGTTGCAAGGGATGTGTATTACTCTTCCATGTGATTCTCCTCTGCCTGAGGCTGGGAACCTTGACTTTGATCTTTGGCAGGGTGAGTGATGGCTCTTGTTGGAAGGCAGCAGGAGCCTTCACCAAGTGGATGCTCTGTTCCAATTCCTTCATTGCTTCCTTCTGCTCCTTGGATTTGTTTTTCTTCATCCTGCAAAATTTTCAAATGTATATAGAAGTTAGCACTCTAAAAGGTTAACCACGCGGATCGTGAAGCATGTCCATTGTGTTACAGAGACATGACCAGTACGAATCCATGGGCTAAAAGTGAAATCACAGATATTTAAATTTGTTTGTATTCCTGTCTTTTGACATTACAGCCAAGAACCAAGACAGTTCTTGCTTGCAGAATGCACAACACGAATACCAAAACCTGTGATGTTATTTGCATGACACATAACAATAAGCTTAGGTGATGGAATTCAACACTAGTATCTCACTATCCCAATAGATTCACAATGTCTCGTGCAGCCTATGGACTAATAGAAAGTAACATAAATATTTAATTTTTCACTTGGAGAGATATGCAAAGGATTACCTCATTGCATGGTGTTGTGCCTCCCTTGCCACTCTGACTTTATCTATTTTCTTTATAGCCTTCAGAGTGTTCTCTGCAACATTCCTGTCGTATCTTTCTGGTCTGTTTCGTTTCCTCTCAAACTCAAATGTTTTATCCTAAATAATAGAACAAAAATTCGGTCTTAGTGCTGGAACGAAAATAAACAACCAGGCAAAAGATAGAAGTGCTTCACTTGCCTGTGTCATATCCTTCTTGTTTAACCGTCTATATGCCTTTGTCCATTTTACTTTACGGGGATTCCTCTTCATTTTAAAATTCTTGTGGCATTTAGACCTACAGAACCGGAAAATCTGCACAAAAAGAAAATTATTATGAAACAGATAATACACATTGAAGAAGGTTTCTCTAGCAAAATACAAACATTTACAAGATAATGAAAATGTACATTGGTCTGTGGGACAACGAAACATGTTCTTTCATTCAGACACCGAACTTAAGGTGGCCAATCAATTTTACTTAATTGTAAAACAAGCAGAAAATAAGGTAAAGAAACAGCAGACAATTGCAATACAAGTAATATCCCAACCATACACATGCTGAGGGGCAGCCAGCCTCAAATCCCTCATATAATCCTCACTAGATCAATATTGGCTGATCCCTCTCAATAATGACCTTCTCTGCCTTCAGAACAGACCTGCTCCAATTTCTGGGAAAGCACAAAGCAGCAGCAGTCCATGTGTTTTCAGTAAAAAAAAATACCCTCCCTGGAAACAGGTTTTCATTCTTGGAGAGCAAGATTGGCTGAAATACAGCATGCGGTATCATCAAGCAAAAATTTCCCTTATTGTGTCATCTCCTTTCCTTCTCTGCATCTTAATATCGCATAAAAGTGAAGTTTAGTTGCTTTCCCGACCACCCTACTCAACCTGGCCCAAATAGTCTTTCTGTTCTCACTTAATGAACAGATTTTCTACATCTTCATCAAACAACCTACACAACCCACATATAGTAAAAGGTGATAAAAAGCCATCACCTATAGCAATCCCACATACAGCAGGGTGCTGGGAAGGGAGAAAATGAATATGGTTTTAACCTTTGACATTTTTTGCACAAAGTGCCCGCTCTTAGGACTTGAACTCATGACTTTGTCCTATTAGCCCAAGTACTTTACAATTTATCCAAGCAATGTATATCCCATATAATGTAAGAATAAATTATCCTCTTCCAAGCCCTGGTAGTATTCTTAAAGCAAGTGAAATGGAAAATACCTAAAGTGGTAGCCCTATACCCTCGAGCATTTCATTAGTAAGGGTTTCAAGTGGGCATTTTTTCAGTTCCTTTTTCCTATAAAGGTGGGATGTCCATTAGATATTATTGAAATATGGTAAAACATTCACAATTAGTGGAAACTGTGGTGTATCTGTTTTCCTTGTGCCCGGTTGCACGGGAGGTGTGGGGAAGATGTTGGTAATTGGTTGTCTGGAGGGCCGATATCTTCCCTCAAGGAGTTGTGGGAGACGGGGAGGAGGCTAAGAATTCCAAGCGACAGAAGCATTCGCGCGAAAGTGACCCAATCTTTCATTCTGGCAGTCATGTGGTTAATTTGGTTGACTAGGAACCATGCGGTGTTTCGTGGGAGCACTCCTTATGTGGAAAAAAATTGGGAGAATGTGGTCCGTTGCGTGGAGGATTGGGGTTGTTTTTGTGTGGGGGCGAGGTCTATCAAGTTGGGGGGTGAGGGCCTTGTTATTACAATGTAGTCAGTGGAGTTTTTAGCTCGGCTGGTTCGTGTGAAGAAACCTCCTCTTTGTAGGACAGGCCAAGCTGGGTTTTATTTTGTTTGTGGTGTTTTGGTGTTGTATTTCCCCTTTGGGCATTCTCTCTAATTTATAAAATTTGAGAGCAACTACCTACCGTTTCTTCAAAAAGGAATTAGTGGAGGCATGGGGCTGTTTCTCCACACAGAAGAGTACAAAGCTTAGATAGACTACTTGACAATGCCTTCAAAGGAAGCATTGTTAAAGTTTTTTTTTTTTGTGGGTAAATTTTTTTTTTCTTGATCAAATCTTCCCCTATTGCAGGTGGCAAGACTCGAACGACTTGTAAACCCTTTTATACCCAAATCCATGTAAAATCCCAGATGATTGCAATACACGACAGAATAAACAATAGATACCACTGAATGGAAAAAAAAATGGAAGAAATAAATTCAATATGAGATAAAGGATTTTGATTTCACCTTCGCATCGTTGCGCACAAACTGGATGCCGTGACCCGGATATATAGTTGAAGAACAGAACCAACACTTCTCCAACCTCATCGCTTCAGTTCGGACTGCAATTTTATTTTAATCCATCAAAAAATCAGACAAGAACCCTAAAACCTAAAACTTGAGAAAATCCAAGATATTTTTGTTGTTATCAAGGGTGCTAGAAAAAACAATGAAACATTAATTAAAAAAAGAAATTGTTCTTGAAGTAAAAGAAAGGTGTGCCAAACCTGTTCGGCGTGACACGCCCCGGGACCTTCTTTTTAGTTTCCGGCGTTGCAAAACCTATATAATGAATGGGGATGCAACGCCCTTTAACAAGTTGTTTATGCCTCCCTGATAACTATCAACTTTACGAAGAAGTCCCTATAAAAAAAATAATCTAGTCCACCCCTCTTAAAATAGACATATATTATTGGTTAGTCTGTACTAGTCTTCCCCACGCACGATGTGCGTTCAAACTAAAAATAATATATCTTAAAAAAATCACCTCTATTTTTTTTAAAACCTATCAATACATAATCCAAAAAAATTGATAAGTTTTTTTTTTTGCTTGGTAAATTGAGAGAACATTAATCTTTATATGGATTTATTAATATTGTAACTATTAAATCCGATCCAACATAACCAACCAATAGATATAACAAATTTGACATGATAAAATAATATTAATTTGTAATATTATATGTAAAATATGATATTTGGAGCATTATATATTATATTTAAAACCATGCATTTATACAAATTTATTTTTAAAATTAAAGATTTGTGAAATTCAATAAAATAGATTTGATAAATATCTAATATTATCCTTTAAATTTATTGACTTTTTTTTTCATTCTTACCCTTAATCCAACAGATAATAATCATAAAAAATTTAAGGGTAAATTCGGAAATGAAAGTATTACGAAGTTGAAAACACTTTCGGTTAGTAAAATAGATAGATAGGCTTCCATGTGGAATTTCATTGTTCACTCTCTAAAGTAGTGGTACATGTATTTTGTAGAATAAATAAATACTTTTTTTTAGAAAAATAAACATTTTTTCAAGTATTCAACCAAACATTAAAATAATATTCAACACTTATTAAATAGATCAAACTACCCTTGTAATAAGCATTACTGTTAAGTGGTGAACTAAATACACTTATTTGAATAAGTATTTATATTATTCGTTGAACCAAACTTTTTTTTTTCAATTGCATATAATTATCGGCACTTATATAATATGTACTCATAAATGAGCACTTAAAATCAAAATTCCACCGAATCAAACGCAACCTTATTATTGTAATTATCACTTTTGAAGAATGTTTCACGAACCTGGCATGCTAGTTAAGTGATAAATTTAGTCATGAATGAATTTAGTCGTTGAATTTCAGGTATGATAGCATAAGAATAACTGATGAAATCAAGTGATGATTGGAAATTAGAAAGAGATTACAACAGAAAATTATTTAACTCAAACCATGCCTGTTGATGGTTCAGATTCAGGTCAAATTGGATCCTGAGGGGGTCCATTAGACCTGAGTCCTCTTTAGGATCAAAACAAATTAGCTCAAGTTCGGACTCGTGGACCCGGGACCTAATCCAATAGGACTGCTTCCTCTTAAATAAGCCATTAGTCTTCACAAGGTGGAAAATAAAATGGGAGATACTAAATTTTCACATCTTGGAGAGCTTCAGAGGCAAAAGAGGAGGGTGGATGTGAGATGTAGGTGGAGGAGGAGAAGGAGGGGTAACATGGGGGCGAATAGTTGATGGAGAGGTTCACTTGTGTGGGGGCGTGTTTAGTTATATAAAATATCATACGTTTTATTTTTATTTTTATAAAGATATATACAATTTTTTTATGAATGGACGTGTATGGTTATATAAAATATTCACATCAAATAAATTTAAAATGTGAATTTTTTTTAAAAGAATGGTAGACGGTGTCATTTAAGAAAATTTCAATTTATAATTACTGAATTGAGGGCGATCACAAAATAAAAATATAAAATCCCAAAGAATGACCTATACAATAAGATCCCAATGGACGAGAGGCCACCCGGATCAAGACCATTTGGAATGGAGTGTAAAAACAACCCCTTGCTCCTCAATATGAAATTAATCTCCCTCGAACTGGACTATGCGAGCCCCCGATAAGTATGTGCCCCAATCACTGACTAAGTGGGACAAGGAAGTGCCTAGTTCTCAAAATAGTAAACTCTCTATTTGAAGACCATCTCATTTCTCGTAAGTCAGAAAAGCTTAAACTCTCGCTGGAATGATAGATTTGAGCACCCACCCACTATGATCCAAGGTCGAAATGGACGCGTTGCACCTCCTTAAATCCTCGAGACATGTAACGCCTCCCAAGCCAGCTAAGGAAGCCGTAATTCTACTCCAAAGAGCAAGTGCAACGGGGCATGAGCAAAATAGGTGATTTGTAGTCTCGTCTTCCTCGCATCCGAAGGGGCATCTCGCATCCTCCAAAGCAGGGGTGGAGGCAAAGGGGCATCTCGCATCCCACCCCCCCCCCCCCCCCCCCCCCCCCCCACCCAAAGCCATTGATGAAATAGTGTGTATTTGTTGGTGATAGACCAGCCTGGCCCCACCTAAGCCATGGTAATTTTTTGTTTTTGGTGTGTGTGTGTTGCCAGTGTTGGTAATTGACCAGATATTAAAATGACATGGTGTTGGGGAATATTAAAAGTGAAAAATCTTACAATCAATCATATTGGCTATTCTATTTATAGTCCTCATACATTTAAAAAATCTGTTTATACTGAATTAATTACGTATATTCTGTTATAAAAATGAAATACCTACTCATATGTATTGAATGCATATACTTTTTATATTTTTTGTAATAGAAAGTATATTAAAATAGTAAAGTATATATTATTTAACAAATTTTATATATTGCATTAATGATGTGATCGCAAAATGATTTAAATTTGTCAAAACCATTAAATTTTGAATTTTAAAAGCAGCAAAACTCGAACTCAAGTTCTCTCACTAAAGAAGGGGTACCTCTCTCATCCTATCAAGATAAGGTTTGATTATTTTCATTATTGCTATTTGAAGTCTCTCATTTATTTTTTGAAATTAAGTTTTAAAATCCCCTCTTAAAATTTATTCGTTAAAGTTATTCTTTTATACTTTCTATGATCAGTTATTTCATTTTTTTAATTTTTTCAAGATTTTTTTTGTGATTGGAAATATTGAGATTTCAAAAAGAAATTCTCCATTTAGTTTTTTTTTTCAAATTTCTAATATGAAAAAGAAAGTAAAAAATTATTTTCTATCTCAATCATCCATTATTTAAGACTCGATCATTATCCAACAATTTAATTCTCTTCTATTATCATACAATTAGTCTATTTTATAAGTATATTTTTCATTTATTTAAACCTCTTGACTATCTCGGTCCCCCCCCCCTTGTATAAATTCCTGGTTCCGCCCCTGCTCCAAAGGATACCATTTTGCGCATCTCGCCTTGGTGACCACCCTCCGATGATGTAATAGCCAAAGGAGACTTTCAATGTGAAATTTTAAAATAGTTAAAACTCACATTATTATTTATTCTAAAAAAATGGAACTACTCACTAAGGACCCAACTTAAATGAAAGATTTGGAATTTTTTTACGTACAGCGTGTCACCTCGACACCATCCACGTTGTCCACAAAAAGGGGTGGGTTGAATAACTGGTGGGGTGGAAATAACCCCCCCTTTAAACCCGACCCGTCGTGCAGAAAATAATCTGTGACTATAGAGTGAGTGAGAGGGGATGGCATCGGCGAGGACAGCCGCGGCGTCGGCGGCGAAGATGGCGGCGAGGGCGACGGGGGAGTACAAGTTCCCGTGGAAGGAAAAGATGGAGAAGTATAAGTCGGAGCTCTCGAAGGGTGTCTGGGGTTACTGGTACCTCGGGGCATGGAGACCCCTCGCCATCAGCGGCCGCCACCGCGCGCGCATCCGCAAGGAGGCCCTCCTTGCCGGAGAGTCAGTCACTCTCAAAAACCCTATCTTTCACGTCTATTTTGATCTGTATCTGATGTTCTTTTTGTGGATTTAGGGATTGGCCGTATGATCCGGAGAGGGGGGAGATGAGGAACGTGAGGAAAGGACACAAATGCGACCGAATCTCCGCCGAGAAGTGCGTCTCATTCATTTTGCTTTTGTTCAAATTTGGGTTTTTTTTTTTGTTGTTTAGGGTTTTGATTGATTTGTTTTTCTTTTGATTTTTTTTTTGGTTAGACGAGCGCATACAGCGGAGCTGATGAAGAAGATGCCGGATATGTTGTTGGCTTACAAGGTTAGATTTACTGCATTTGTTCTTCATTTTTTTTTCATATGATTGTTTTGGGACTTGATTCAGTTTTACATTAAGTAATACATTGAGGTGTGAAGAACTAAATGAAAAAATGGATATTCTGATTGGATGTAATTATCGTAAATTGAATAAAATCATGATCAAGTTTTAACGATGGGATGTATGGTTGTTGGTTAAATAATAAAGTGGTATTTTTAAATTTATGAGCCAGAGTTTGTTCTTAGAATTTCTTGTCAAACTTAGGTTGTCAGGTTATCTCTCTTGTTATGCATGTTTGGAATTTTTAAAACTCGAAGAGATGTGGGGTAGAAAGTTGTGTGTTGAACATGAGGAGTCTGAGGAGATGATTATATGTGTATGTAAATCATATAAAAGTTAGCTAGATATGGTTGCAGTCCAAGTATAGTACCAGAGCCTTTTGTGGTGGTTATCACATTTGGATTTTGTCACTTGTTGGTAAACATGTGATCTCGAGGCTCTAGTCTTCCATTTGTCATTTTCTATCTTGATCACTGAATGTTAAACTTTTACCTAATGAATAAGAGAAACCTGTAAGCTCAAGCATAATCATATACATCAAGCTTTGGATTGAGTATAAAAAATATAAACAAAGAAAAAAATCCTTCGCATGAGATTGACATGGATGTTCATGAGTAATTGTTGACCTGATGTCAATCGCACTCAAAGCTTAAGCACCTGGACGA
Source organism: Acorus calamus (assembly GCA_030737845.1). Taxonomy (NCBI): domain Eukaryota; kingdom Viridiplantae; phylum Streptophyta; class Magnoliopsida; order Acorales; family Acoraceae; genus Acorus; species Acorus calamus. Next base: position 32,258,645 of record CM060875.1, read on the forward strand.
TGGCTGGAGGACTACTTTGTTGATTCAACATGGCAAACCTAAATGTAGAATTACAAATCAATGACCATTAAATTAAAGGGAAGGAATCATGGAGATTAAAACTTTTTTCCCAATGAATCAAGTCACGAAGAGGAGATTCAGAATTCCTATGTGATGGATGAATCCCAATAATATTTAAAGGTAAGTTCTAGAAGGCTGTCATAAGATCTGCTATATGGATATGATATGAGGCAATACAAGAGCGATATGAGGCAATAAAAAGAGCCCCTGCAGTAAAGATGAATGTTGCGTGAAAATGAGCCATAAAACCACATTGGAGATGGACAGATGGTTAGAGTGGTTCTCATTTCATCTGGTTCGGTAGAGATATTGTTCTTGTCTGTCTGATTAGTTAATGTAACTTGGAAGCTCTCGGATTTTATAGACTAAAAAACTTCTGGTGTTCAACATTAAATCTCAAAAAATGATGTATTTAGATTGATGCTGGAAGAAACAAACTATAAATGAGTTTACAATGGTCTCTGATTGGATACATTCTTATGAAGAATTTCAATGGCGGGACATAATTGTTTTCTTTGGGTAAGTGGCGTGTTATCCTGGTTAAGAACAAACTGACATTTAAAACTATGAATCAAAGGATTAGCTATGATTCGTTTTTTTGTGTGTGTGTGTGTGTGTTGAATCAGCAAAGGTTTTCTCTTTCAGATTTCCTTTTTATGTTATGCATGTGATGTCTGGATTCAAGCAATTGAGGTTACAAAATAACAGGACATGATAGTACTTGTACATTTTGGAAGGTATCTAGGAAGAGGTAAGGTGATTGAGTGTAGGAGATGTGATTAAATTGAAGACAGTTTCATGGTGATGACATGCAACTACAACAAGCAAAATTTAAATGCAGTCAAAGTATGGTTATAGGAATTTCCAATGGTTGCTATTGCAAGTGAATTTTATCATGGTTAGATAAATACATGGTCTCATTGTGTACCTTTATCAACTAAAGGAGGTTTAAGTTACATTGATTGCTTGGAGGGCATCCCTATGAATAAGGACCACACTTGGGCTGTGAGTACATGTCAGCTGATAAATATACATAACCATCTAAGCCGTATCTCACCTAATGGGGTAACTGATAACAATGCTGCAGAGGATCCAAAAATGACTCTATATTTATGATTGTCAACCTGATTTTGAATCCAGCGGCATCCATTTGACACAAGTGAAAAGCATGCCGATTAATATCATCATAATGGTCCAGAGCAGTAGTTACAATATGTTTATGGGTTTGGACATGTAGCACAGTGGTTGACAAGAGAATTTGCAACAATGAGGTCATGGGTTCAAGTTTTAATGTTTACCTACCAAAAAAAAAAGTTGCACATTAAAGTAGTTGTTATCATGATGTAGATATTTGAAACTGTTTCACATATTTGCCTGAGATCACAAGGAGCTCATAATTCTTAGTGAAGAAGATGGCACTAATCTGGAAAGGAGGAGAGAATAATTTTTGTTGCATATGGAAAGGTGGACTTGTCTATCAGAAAATGAGAGCTGGAGCCTGAATGGATGTTGTAATTGAGGGTATCTAATAAAAAATTACCCGAGAATCTGAGTCTTTGATTTATGATTGTCAAGTTACATAAAAGTTAGTTGTTCAGAGCATATCTTTCTTTTAGCAATCTCTGTTGCCTCCCGAGGAGTTAAAAAAAAGAATTATTCAGTCATATTTTTATTGTGGAGATCGAGTTGAAATGGCCATATCGTTTTAAAGGAGAAATGATATACTTCATAAATTCTGTGATTGTTCATGGCATAATAATTTATAGGAAAATATTAGGGACAATTCCGTGTGCAGTGCACATGAAATTCTCACATGCTTTGATTTTTTACGAAGTGTATACTTCATCTAACGAGTATATACATTCATACAAATCAAGTATATCTCCAATGAATTGTATGGCCCTAATTATAGAATAAGTAAAAAGTTACATGCTTTGTTGGAGATACATAGGATTGTACTCGTATGTAACAACACCCTGATTGTTAAGGTGTCAGTCAAAGAAAATGTTGCAAGATGTTCACATCCTTTTGAAACCTATGCATGTATCCAGATTGTAGTATGTATGCCTGCATGCTCAACATCACAGAGGAACTCTAATTGTTCTTATTTCTCTTTACTTATACCACACGCTGACAGAAAATAATCGAAAACTAAAGTTTTCTTCCCCTCCTCTCTCAATTGGCTTACTTTTTGTTGTTCAGAAGCGGAGGTGGGAGAAGAAAATGAAAGCGGAGGAGGCGGCAAAGGATGACGACGACGAAGAAAAACCCACACGCAAATACATCTTCCCTATTTAGAATATGGTCTTTCAATTCTCTTTTTGATTCAGGACTCGAAGATGGGGAAGTTCCCAGAGATCTTTTTTCCCCCCTGCATGCAAAAACATGTACCCATCCTTCAGTGCTCTTCTCCTAGATCGTCTAATATGAATGATTGCTTATGTTTCTTTTTAGGCAGATATAGAAGTTGCCGTGAACATCTCATGTTATTCATGTTTAGTTAGCGATATAAGCTATTTTGGGATAGAAAATTATATCAGTGAAATAAATCATTTTTTGTTTGATTGTGATTTTTAGTTATTTTATTGAGAAACATAATAAGAAATTTTTGTTGTTTCCATGGATATTGATTAGTTGTGGATAAAAGATGGAAGATGTGACATGTCAACCATTGTATTTGATATATATAAGAGATCATGATAAATAATTTGACATGTGGACCGGAATAAATTTGGTGTAATAACACCATTCCTGGGAGACCTGAAGTATCAATTTTAACTTATTTTTACATGTTTTGGCATAATTATATCCACCGCTCGTTGTAAACAAACATATTTTTTTAATTTATTTTATTCTATTCCACTTTATTTTATTTTTTAGTTCAACACACTGCTAAGACCCCGTTTGAAAATGGGGATTGAATCGTTTGAAAATGGGGATTGAATAACTTTTGAGTTTGTAAGAAGTTGATTTTTCTAAACCCATTTTGAAATAAAAAAAATTGAGATCAAGTTGTAGATAGATTTTTGTAAAAAAGTGACTAAAAAACATTAGTTTTTTTAAAAACTGTGGGGAGACAACTTTGTGTAAAATCAATTTTAAACTCAATTTTTATCTAAAATCAATTATGCAATAATGCAATCAAACAACAGCCTAAATTTGTTTCATTGAGCTGACATTTGTGATATGTGGATGTCTTTTATGAAATATATTAGTCCAAAATTGGACATTTGTTTGCATTCAAAAAAAAAAAACCGGTTGATTTTCAACCGTATGATGAGTGGTCCTCGCGTCTGAGATTTATCGATCCCGGGACCGATGAATCAGAGACACATCAAACGGACGGCGATGAAATTCTGGACCCCAGCCGTTGTTTTCTTTTTTCCGATCTTACCCTTGAAAGTTTTCCCGCCAAAACCACTGTCGCTGCTATTTCTCTCTCGATCTTCGGTGAAGCTCAATTAGGGCATCCGAAAAAGTAAGAAATGGAGATGGACATGGACATTCCCCTCCCGGAAGAGCTAGAATGGCTGGAATCCAACGCACTACACGAAGAAGAACAAGAGGACTTCGAGGAATTGATTGAAGAAGACTTCGAAGAAGTACAAGATCCCAAATCGATCTCCACCGATAACTCCAAGAAGCGCCGACTACATCCCGACGTGGTGGTGGTGGAGGGAGTGTCTAGAAGCTCCCCCGACGAGAAGAAGAGCCGGACGGCCGCCTCCTCCCCGGAAGCGGTACCTGACGAGGAATGGCTCCGGTACTCGCCGAGGGAGGATCCGGTTGTTGTGGATGATGGTGGTGGTGACGATGATCCGGTGGCGGGTGTTGTTGAGGAGAAGCTGCTCTCGAGGTTTGCGTCGGAGATCAATGGGCCGAGCATCTCCGTGACCGGGCCGTGTGGGGATCGGGTCTATTCTATGATGAGGCATGACGAGGTCTGTGGAGGTGATCGGAGGGGGTTAAATGTCAGAACGTCATCAAAGGGTATGAATGAAAGGAATCTATTATGTATTTTCAATCTGCTTTTGATTTTTGTTGGTACATTGTTTGATTCTTTTGAACTTTTGGTTAACTTAGGGGAATGATCAGTTGTGTGCCCATCATGTAATTCATGAAAGCCATGGTACATGTCTAATATTCTTTCCAAAACATTAAGGGTGTTTTTACACACAGTTCTTGCAGCATTGTGTGTGTCCTATATCTGCAATGTGGTATATATTTCGTTTGATAAAGCATGTCATTTTCACCTTTTTTTGTAAGTGGGTTCATAGACTCCATACAATTCATTTGTGCATATACTTCATTTTTATAAAGGTAAAAAAAAGAAGAAGCATGTGCATGTAGGGACTGTACGTGGCGCTGCACGCTGGACTGTCTCTAAAATTGTCAATCATTAATGTTGGGTGCCCTTTTAATTATGTATATTTGCTTTTGTGAATAAATCCTCTCAATTTTTTTTAGTAATTGAGTAGTTAATATTGCAGGTCTTCTTTCTGAGCCCATGAATGTCTTAATGGAAAAAATGGAACAAGAAGCTTTGAACAAGGTATTGATAAGGTTGGAGGCTTACATGTTTGGAAATAAAGATGCACAGTATGCTGTTGTACACATAGTTCAAAATTCCTGTAATTTAACTTTTGAGTGTGACACACATGGTATATTAATATGGAGTTATAGTTCAAAATCCTGTAATTTAACTTTTGAGTGTAACAAGAGTGGTATGTTAATATGGAGTTATGGAACTGGTTCTTTTTTATATTTAAATCATGCAAGAAACAATGACATTATTAGCAGGGTTTTGCTCAAACCATTGCATATGACCTCTCCACATTATTTTCGAGTACTTTTATACTTTTAGATGTAGATGAATGGTCAATTTGCTCACATGTAAAACTATTATGATGTTGAAGGCATTGCAAGCTAGCTTTGGGGCCTCCAATGATCCAATGGATGAGGCAGTTCCGATTTCCACAGAAAAACTTTGGGTGGAGAAATATGCTCCAGGTTCTTTCACTGAGCTTCTTAGTGACGAACAGACAAACCGGGAGGTGCGTGATTTGTTATCCAATATGTGGAGAGCGCTTGGCTGTTTGAGGAGGAGGGGCATGGGCTATTTTACTTTAATTATTGATTCGAGAAAAGTTTTGGAATTCACTATTTTAATCTTTTGTGTTTTTTCAGGTCCTTCTATGGCTGAAACAATGGGATAATTGTGTGTTCGGATCTCAAATTAGGGCTACCAGCAATGATGTTTTATCTGCCTTGAAAAGGCACTCTTCCGTTGCTCAGCAGAACAAGTTCTCTGATTTTAGAATTCTGTCCTCCAAGAGCAATGGATTTCCATTGAGGAATCAAAATTTCAAGCTATCAGATGCTTTGAATGAGGAAAAAAACAATCTGAAGGAATTATGGAACAAGAAGACTGCTGCTAATGGTTCACCAGAGCAAAAGGTGGGTTAGAATTCATTTAAATCGGTGAATGTGCACATTAGATGGTGAAAACTGCATAAGTAGCATGAGTGAAGTGTTACTAAGAGCCCAGGACATTCAGATATCTAAAGTGCTACTATGTTTTAAACTTGACCATGCGGAACACTTAGATGGGCTGGACTGGCATGGGAGACTTCAAGTTTTACAGAATCTTTATTTTACCATTCATCTGTTGCATGCTGTACTTACTGGTGATAATAATTCGAGAACTTTATGTTCTTTCTATTGGAAAATGTTTTCGGCGAATCAGCTTATCACAATTGATTGTGAGATACTACTTTTCAGATGTAAACCCTCAAAAGTGAAACATAGGATGCATTAAAATCATATTGAGGCTGTCACAGTCTAGAATAAACTTTTTTGCTTTATGAAAATGAATGGATTTTCTTTTGTCATAGTTTAAGGTTCTGAAGGCCGCTGGGTTTTTGTTGCAGATTCTCTTGCTCTGTGGACCTCCAGGGCTTGGAAAAACTACACTGGCACATGTGGCTGCGAAGCACTGTGGATATCGTGTTGTAGAGGTCTCAGAGTTCCACCATTAACTAATGTTTTTTTCCTTCATCATTCATAGATCCCATCCTCTTTAATTAAATCAAGGGAGTGATTTTGGACCTATCAAGTTGATTTAGCAGCATGCCTTTTGGCTTTGATAAGAGATCATACTTATATCTAAAATGGTAAGAGGTATTGATAAGAGATCATAGCTAAGAGGTTTTGACACTTTCACAATATTAATTATCCCATTAACGTGAGGTCAGCTGTGGCCCACACCTCTAGAAAAAAAAAGGCTCCATGGCAAGATTGGCACAATTCTATGAATGCCTGTCAAACTTATATTTAAAATGGTAGATTGGGAGGCCCACATTCTATTTAACTACTACACTGCAGACATGAACTTTGTTTGCATATTAGCTTTTCTGAGAGGCAATGAGGCTTATATGCACTTATTCATTCTTCTCTCTTGTGCAGATAAATGCAAGTGATGATCGATCATCTTCAACCATTGAATCAAAAATTCTTGATGTTGTTCAGATGGACTCTGTCATGGCAGACTCCAAACCAAAGTGTCTGGTAGTATTCATTTTGAAAGTCCTAATGTATTTTAAGTAGTAGAAGTATTTTGTACTAAATTATTTACAGGTAATTGATGAAATCGATGGAGCCCTTGGTGAAGGAAAGGGAGCTGTTGAGGTGATCCTCAAGATGGTAAGTTCTCTTACTTTTGTTGGCCAAAACTTTGTTGGGAAAATACGTGCTTGTGCGCAAAAGGCATAGGCATGACAGTTACAAAAACACCCACAAAAATAACACTTTCTGTTGAGCTCATTATTGTTAGGACTAGGGCCCCCACTGTTTCCAATTTCTTATGCACGGTCTTGCTGCCCTTATGTAAGGGTGACCCATTTATCTGTTATGGTAGTACCTATTATGGCCAGTTTTCTTTGAAATGAAAAGTCCTCACTAGTATTTGTTATTTTTTAGCATGAAAGATGTATCATGCTGCTTGTTTGCATCATGCTCCTGGTGATATTGAAACAAATTAGAGCAAACAAAGTATCTTGTGGAAATAGGAGTGTCAGTATTGCATGAAATCTGATAGATTATAAGGTGTACAATTATTTTCATCATTTTTTCTTCCCACTTGTTTTCTTTCCAAAGCCTTAATAATATATTAGAAGAATTTAAAAATCCTTGCCCCTGATTTTGGATGCGTTGAGCATATAACAGTCAAGTTGATTTTGATCTTCCAATTAGAAACTGATGCTTGTGGTTTACAAGTGCAGGTGGCTTCTGATAGGAAGTCCGCTATTAAAGTAGGAGATGCTGCTGAGGAGTCACAGCCAGGGAAGGCTTCCTTAAAAAGGAGCTCTCGACGTGCAACACTCTTGAGGCCTGTAAGAATGAAATAACAAATGTTCATTATCTAATACGGATATTTTTCGTAGTCCTAATGAGTGTATCTTGATCAAAGGTGATTTGCATTTGCAATGACCTTTATGCACCTGCTTTGAGGCCACTGCGTCAAGTAGCCAAGTGAGTTTTTAGTGCTACTATTTAATATGCATGGAATATTTTACTTTAACTAGTTTCTGTTGACGTTGCTTTGAACTCTTGGCAAACTTATTCTCTTTTAATATACGTTTAACTAATTTTCTGTTGATTCTGTGTTTCAATAATCTGACACTAGCATGTTTTTTTACTTATAGGGTGCATATTTTTGTGCAGCCGGCAATTAGTCGTGTGGTGAACAGGTAGATGCATTTCAAGAATATGACTGATGCTTATTTTTTTCGTGGGTGTATCCTCCTCGAATATTATATAGTAGACTAAGTACTAATCAATGTATTAATCTTTCAAATTTCACCTTTTACACTGAACTTTTAATTAAATAACTTCAAATTTGGCCTATTTTAGACTGAAGTACATCTGCAATAAGGAAGGGTTCAAGGCAAGTGGTATTGGACTTTCTGCACTTGCTGAATATACAGGCAAATTGTTCTTACTCTTTCCTTACGTTGTAGGGATTATTTTTTGTTGCTGTACTTTTCTCACTTTGATTTTCAACATGATACATTCCCTTAATCACACTTCATAATGTGCTGAACCTTTGTATTTATGGTTCTCATATTTGATTATGTTAGCTGATTACCACCATGATGAGGTTCGTTTTGTTAAACGTGGGTGGACAATGGATCACTATATTTTTAACAGTTTTTTTTTATAAAAAATTCACCTTAATATACGTTCTCAGAAGATGTGCAAAATGATGTGGAATCGCAGTGAGAGGCTACTACACTACATTGAATGTAGATAATAGCTGACCAGATTTAATTATTGACTGGTTCAGCATTGTTTTTTTTTTTTTTTTCTGGTGACAAAATGTGGTAGTGCACTGCACGGAACCAGTCATTTTATTTCTAAAAAACATTTGATACATTCCAAAAAAAGTTGGGGACTTGAAGCCAGAACTTTAGGGAAAAAGGGAAACAAGGAGTCTCCCAAATGCTAGAAAAGGGAAACTGGAGTGTTGCTTGGGTTTAGATTGCCAACATTGATCAAATAAGGAAGCACTGTAGTTGAAGAATACGATGAGATTTCTTTGTAACAATTTATTTGTAAAGGGAAAGGAAGAGAAGAATTGTGGCAGACAGGAGGTCATGATGCTTGCTCTATTCAGGGAATTTAAACAATTTTGCCCAGTTGATGAAAGTCAAAGACCGAGTAAGAATCACCTTCATGTGGGTGCCTCAAATATTCAATTCTGTACTGCCCTTTAGATATCTGGGGGTTAGCAGGCATGAGGGAAGCACGAATTTCTATGAATGCCTTCAGTCTATCATATGGTAGTTATTAGAAGTGTTTTAGTGGGTGGAGATCAATTTAGAATTCTACATTTAGTGCGACAATGTGAGTTCCTCAAAATTAGGACTGATTGAAGCTTATTGGGAAGATAGAGGCATGAAAGGAGTTCTGAAGGATGCACCAAGACATTGTCAGGGATGTGCCAATCATGTGCACATAACAGATTCAAGAGAGTATTAACAGCTTCTTTACTCAGGAGAGTACTTCCACCTTAAGGTGGTTCTACTTTATGCTGAGGAATAATACTGAAAGTGCAGATTTTCTATTAAGAGGATAGAATATACCCCTGAGCCCTGAGTTCCATTTGTACCTCAAGCGTTATGTGTATGCATATATTTTTAGGGTTAGTTTATGTTGATGATGGATTGACAGATTTGAGATGGAACATCAGGTATATTTATTATTTGATCATGTGAGCACTTGATTAAAAAAAGATAAAGACATGGTAGAATTTTGTACCACTGATGGTGCAGCAGCAAGTCTGTGGTAGCTTCACATTATGTCTGGTGGCTGTGGCAATGGTCAAAACCTTTGTTAGGTGTCATTTGTCACAGGTCCAAGATATGGTGGTAGGATTGTTTTCTGCTGTTGAGTGATTTCAGCCATTGATCAAGTTTGGAAGGTGGAATGCATTAAAATTGACATGATCCGTGACATATGCTTAGCACACCAGATTCACTGCCTACTATTGTGACCAATATGGGGTTTGTTTTTCTTAGAGATGTATATCATCTGGGTCCTTTTACACTGTGATTTTTTAACTTGCCTCATTTTCTTGCAGAGGGTGACATCCGTTCATGTCTTAACACACTTCAATTTCTCAATAAGAAGAGAGAGAGCCTGAAAGTTGTAAGCTGCCGCTGTCTATTCTGCTTTCTCTTCTGGAAATATATCTTTTCTTTCTACACTTAATCCATTGATATACTTGATTATTATATAGTGGGATATTGGATCTCAAGTGGTTGGCCGGAAGGACATGTCGAGAAGTGTTTTTGATATATGGAAGGAGGTACAAAATTGTTCTATACCTCTATTAACTAGTGGTCTTTCAGAAGTGTTTTACTTTTATTTGAGCATTTGTATGATTTGGAGAATTTTCCTTGCATATTAGGTTTTCCAAAAGAGGAGAGTGAAACATGAAGTGAAATCCATGAACAGCAGAGTCCCCGGCAATATGGATTTCCTCTACTCTCTTATATCTGATCGGTATAATGGATGAGAATTTCTGATTGGCTTGATGTCATTTTGCATATTAATTTTCTGAGTCTCATGTAACCTTGCAGTGGTGACTATGATCTGACAATGGAAGGAATTTATGAAAATTTTTTGCATCTCAGCTATCATGATCCACTAATGCAAAAGACTGTGAGTCTCATTCTCTGCCTTGCTGTCTTTTCTGCAAGATTTTCTTCTTTCCTTTGCAGTAGCATCACAATGTATTTTACTTGCTCTCTGATAACTGATTATGAATTATAGGGCAAGTGCCTAGACTTCCTTGGGGGTTCTGATACATTGCTGCAGTATATTATGCGTACCCAACAGATGTTTCTCTATGGTGATTCATGATTTCACTGTCCTACATCTCCCTTCTTTTAGGTCTTCCCCTTAACTGTAACAACTGATTAACATCCAATGTTTTGGGCAGTTTATCAACCATTTATTGCAATTGCTATTCACTCGGAAATAGCCCAAGTTGGAAAACCAAATATTGAGTGGCCAAAGGCCACTCAAAGGTAAACTTGCATTTCTTCATCTGTTTAACAATCTATTTGTTTATCTATTAAAATATTTGCTGACCATTAGGTAATGATAATGTCAATTGAATTTCTAGATCTCGAGCAATGCTCATGGAAAAGAAAGAAATTCTGAAGTGTTGGCATAACAAAATCTCTCCGCAAATATCAAGGCACTTGTCCATTGCTTCTTTTGTCACAGATGTTGTTTCTTTGTTGTTACATGTTCTGTCACCATCAACTCTTAGGCCTGTAAGTTCTTTCTTTCTGCTGTCTTTTACCTAATTTAGCATGAGGTATACTATTGCGCTTTTTATATGATAAAATATGCCTCAAAGATTTGTTTACTGGAATTGTGGGTATGGTTTGTCTTCAATTGGTTACTTGGTAAATGGTCAGTATGCTATAATGTGCTGGTTGTCCCTCGGATACATATGCAACATACAGTTACTTAGAGCAGACTTGAAGGATTATATTTAGGGCTGAGCTTAGTAGTTGGTATCTTTTTATCCAAATAATGACAGCAAATCTAGGTAATACCATCAATTTTTACAAACTAATGATCAGTTCTAAGCATTGCGTCTGCATGCAAATGGGCATACAATTCATACATCATACACTATTCGTGGTCATCGATTATGCATTTGAAGAGAGAACATTATTGCAAGACCAGTCATAGAACCATCTAATATATACTGATTTACTTTTATTTTTCTCATACTGAATGATCATGCAACTGAGATTATCTTGAGGCTTTCTAGCTTCATGCCTGTTTCACGAGTAAGTCATTTTTGCAACAGCATGTAGACTTCTGATTGCTTCTTTCTGATTTCACATTGTCTGACACCTTCCCTAGGTAGCCTTGCATTTGTTATCCCAGAGGGAACGTGAAGATCTGGCTCAGCTCGTGGATACAATGGTTTCATATTCTTTAACATATAAGAATATGAAATATGAACCTTTGCTTACTAATCAGAGAGAGGCAGTTTCTGATGCTTCTATGCTTTCGCTTGATCCCCCAATTGAACATTTTATTAGCTTCAAGGTGAAGTTTCTAACTACTTGCTCTTACATATAAAATGTTGGTTCATATTCTTAATTATACTTCTTGTTGTTGTAAAGGACTATCAAACAGGATACTGTGTACTCTCCTCAACCATAAAGCAGGTCTTGCTGCATGAGGTATGGACATATATCTTTTGTATGAATTGGTTCCCTTTTCTGCTATACTCATAGTTTTGAGTATCATGAAAGTTGTGTCTGATTTCAAGAAATGGGCATGCAGTAGTATATCATGCATGCATGACTGTAGGTAGCCTGATATGGCTGATGCATTTTTTTAATTCTTCCTTTATAAGGTTACCAAGAGAGAAAAAAAAGTATGCACTTTAAATGTATAGATCACAGAGACACGCCTTGGCTATTTAATAGTAGGTGGCTAGGTGCAATGCCAGTGAGGTGCATTTAGTGATTGGTGTAAATTATATTTGTGCTTGATAGAGATAAGTGAAAGGTAACTGGAGGCAAGTTGAAATGTTTTGTGATTGATGAAGGTTACCTAGATGGCTAGATGTCTATTTAGTATAGTATTTTTGGTGATTTTTTAAATTAATTTCCATACATATGTACGTTTTATGTTAGAAGGAATCCTTTTTTTAACGGACGACTTGTATTGGATATGAATATTAACAAGGCTGAAATAAGCACCGGTATCAAGTTTTAGAATTGTGGAGATACTTGGAATTTGGAAGCAATTTACAAGTCTCCTCTTTCACAAGGAAATGCAGACCAATTCTCCAGGAAATACTGAGATTTTGTTATTGCCTGAAATAGCCTGTTTTTATGACCAATCCAAAAGTCATGTACTGTTTTATCATATATTTACAAGAAACTTCTAGAATGCTTCCTACAATCTTGCTTTGCTGGTGAGGATCTAGGAATCTAGTTCTTGATAGTACATGATTTCATGATAGATTGAGAAATTTATATTATATGTTTGATGGTCCAAAAGTCAGGCCCTATTTAGATCAGTGATGCACTGTTCTATGGGTTTATCATCATGGTAGTTTATTAGGATTGCCTTTTTCCTTGATGCCAATGTGTCTTCCTTTTGATTGGCCTTCTAGGAACATCACAACATTTATAGATGATTGATATTAGGTTGATGGCCAATTATAGAACAGTTTGGAGATATGCTCAATAGACAGACCCTATTCTGCTGGATTAATGTTTGCTGGTTTTATTCTGGCTTTTTCCAGATCTGGTCCATTTTGTTTGACTGTGCTTAGTAAAAGAGCAAACTTTTTTACCATGTGTATTTTTGAGTTATTGTTCAGTTCACACCAGATTTTGTAACTTCTTTGCAATATTTGGTGATGTCTCGTTCATTGTGAAACAAAGTGACACCTAGATTGATGTAGAGCAACTTTGAATAAATGATGGAAAAACCATGGAACAGTCTGCCAATAAGAAAACAAAATCCCTGATAAACGCATGCACACACAGGATGTGGCCTCAATAAAATTTTCTTATAACATGATTTAATTATTGCTTTGCAGATTGAGAAGCGGAAAATTCTGCGAGAGAATGGTGGCCAACCTGTGCATCCAAGTGCTGAAAGCAACAGTGACCAACCTTTGCGCACTAAAGACATTGGAGCATTTTCCAACAAAACGAATAATACTAATTCATCAATTAAAATCAATAGAGAGAACCCAAATTGTGCACCGACTCATGAGTCACTGAAAGCAGGTGCTTCACCAAATTCAATTTTAAGAGACAATAAATGTGGAACAGCAAATGGTGTGAAAGTAAAAGCTCCTACGATTGCAAATAGACGCTCTAGTAGTTCTAGTTTCTTTGACAGGTGATACTATGGGTTCTGATTCTATTTACATTTACATTTTTTTTTATCCTGAATCAGTTTAAGTGCAATCTTAATGTGAAGCCGGAAAGAACCTTTTTTATCATGGAATCTCTTATGCCAAACTTGAGTCTTCAAATAGATAAATTTCATCTTTGGATCTATAGATTAAAATAATTTATTCTTCTTTTGCCAAATACCAACATTTTGTTGTTTTTTAAATCAGGTTTAGAAAGTTGAGCAGTAAAGGTTCTGAAATTCCTGATGATTATCAGCAGAAACCAGCAACAATGGAAAGAGATTCACGTCCTTTTCTGTTCAAATACAATGAGGTACTACTTTTCCATGAAGTGGATTGTTTTATCCATTTTCTTTCTAAAGAGAAGATATTAAAGATAAGAAATTGACCATCTACCTCTCAGAGATCTTTGGAATGTCCTTCATTGTCAAGAGTGTTTATAATACAATATGAAGAACTTCATAAACCAATATATCAAAACCAAACTTCAATGGGTGGTAATGTGAGATTATCATCTCTCTGGTTATGATCAAGTTGCCAGTCAATTCCATCACTTTCAGCCTTTCAGGACATATACTACAAAAGTGAATAGAATCTGAATAAACTCATCTTGTGCTGCTATTGGTTGAATTCATCAGCATAAACTTGCTTGATACAATTTCATGAAAATTGCAAGACAGGAAAGGACAAATTAATGATTGTCTCTATATGCTGACGCACAGAAACAAATCATTGCCTGATATACTGGTGGAAAACCTTTGCCTTTGTTTACATCTGCTATTTCTGGTCAAATCCCAACCATATATATCGATTCTGGGAAACAACAATTCCATCGAGATTATGATGAACAGCATGAATGGACCCTAATAACTAACCTATCCATCCAGTTGGTTTTCCTATGTTAAAGGACATAAAATAGGTTGTATATGCTGTTTTTCTGTGTTATTTTGTGGGTGTTACTGTAATTGAGTTTAGATATTTATATATGCAAGGTATTTTATACTTTTCCTAATCCACATCAACACATATCAATCTTGTCTATTATGGTACCATAAAAAGCATTTATTCATTTATAAACCATGAGTGTTGCAGGGTTTCACAAATGCAGTGAAGAGACCAGTGCGAATTCGTGAACTGCTGCCGTGAAGGGTGTTTCAGTTCTGCAGGTTTGGTGTATTTTCAATCAGCATCCCTAACCAGAGAACTGCTTCAACCCATTTTTTTTTCTTATGTTATATATATGCACTGTAAATATTCAGATATTCAAAATTTTGGATATTACTCTTCAATAGCACATGACCAGTTGCCAAATAATTGCAGGATTTTGTTATAGGGAGTAGAGGGGCTTCGGATGATTCATTAATTACACATCCTTTCCTATCAAACAGATATGTGGTATCCGATGTTATTTAAAACTCAGTAGGTTTTGTAGTATAGTTTGTAGTTCAAAAGCGGTTCTCTAGTTGTCTATATACTGTGATATTGGAGTATTAGTGTATATTGCAGTATTGTATTGTGAGAAAATTATTAGTTTTGTTTTTTTTAAAAATACAGTGTGTATTTCTTTTTTATAATATGTATTTCAATTGGCAAGAAAACTTAAAGGGTAATTAGCACTTTTAACCCCAGGAAAATGAATATTCGCAAAAATAGCCCCAGCCCTCGAATATTAGCAAAAACTAGTCCCGGTGAGAAATTATACTGGAGACTGATTATATATAATCCGTCTCTAGTGTTTATTTTTTTAAAACAAACGAGTGAGTGGGGGTGAAAAAATGCACAGGAGACGGTATATATATATGCTGTTTTTAGGAGACGGTTTATATATGTATCGTTTTTACCTTGTAATTTTTTTCACAATGGATTTTTTTTTCTTGTTTTTGTTTAAACACATCATAAATCCTGTTTTAACAACTTAACTGACATTTATATATAATTTTCATATATGTTCAATCACTTTTAAACTTAACTCAAATTTCATTACATCACTGATTTAGTAGTCAAACTTTTTCAACTTTGAAAACGAATTTGAAACACGAGAAGATTTCAAGTGTAAACTTATATACAAGATATTAATCGTTTTCCTCAACTTTGATTTCAACACGACCATCTTTTACAAGAAATGACAATGCAAAGACATTCAACGGTCGATTTGACCCTCAAGACGATTTCAGAACGCTCTGAAAAATGGCGTAGTGGCGTAGCGATTACTCCTGTAGGGCTCGTCAATACGAACACGTGGACATATTATAATAGCTGATATACGGTTTGAAAGTTATGTTCATTTGAAGTTACGACGCTCTCAAACGATCAAAACGTCTCCGTCTTCTTTTTTTGTATATTTGCACTGGAGACGGCATATATACAAGCCGTCTTCTTTACATTTTGCTCTACTGTCCAAATTTTACATGGGAGACGGTGTATATATACGCCGTCTCACTTGTTAATTATGTTTATACGGGAGACGGTGTATATATATGCCGTCTCCCGTATAAACTTAAAAAAAAAACGGTCAGCGCTGACCGGGTCAACGGGACTAGTTTTTGCTAATATTTGACGAGCGGGACTATTTTTGCAAATATTCATTTTCTTGGGGTTAGAAGTGCTAATTACCCAAACTTAAAATCACTAATGAATTTTTTAACAATCAATAACTAGGTTGAAAGTTTTTTTACCACATTTTGCTTCTCCTTTTTGTGGACAATGTAACACTCCACTTTTCTAGTCCCCCAATGCACTTTGTTTATATTTTTATTTTTTTAAAATCATATATATTTTTTAACGAGGTATATATTTTTATAAAAGATAACGTATGCGTTTTAATGAATTGTATGATATCATTTGAAAATTTAAACTTTTTTCAACAAAATATATTTATCATTACACTAAATGAAGGGGATTAATAAGGTATATGAGACTGTATTTAACATTGCTAAAGATTGAGTATAACAATTCATTGCAATTAGAAGTCCGGATGCGAATGTAATGAATCCTCAAGGGGATGGGAAAAAATTGCAAGCAATGGTGAAATTTTGAAAATTTTAAGATAACATTTGAAAACATATTTAAAAAATAAGATTTTGAATAAAGTGATTTAAATAAACTTGATTCTAAGGGATCCATTTTCTGTTTAAAAAATAAAAAATAACATTTTTGTACTAAAAACTGCAAGTAGTTTTTTAATTAAGTTTATTTTTTAAAAGACGTTTGATAACATGTTTGTGTTTCATGCTTTATTAAAAAATAGAATCACGGCTAAAAGTATCATCAAAGACAAGCCAAAGAGTGGATGAAATGGATGGTATATTTCAAATATAGCAGTGTTTGCATAAGATTTAAAAGATTTGGTAGTGTCACATCTAGGTTCTATAAATTTTTTTTTAAAACAATGTGTATATATGCATTAGAAAAATCAAAATCTATGCTGAGTTGCAAAAGGGACCTTTTTACAGATCCATCAAAAACTCGTATTTTCTTCTCCTGAATGAATAACAGGGGTGTAATTGTTAAGTGTTGGAGAAGACAATGCGAGTTCTATATATATTACTATTATAACCTATATATATTACTATTACAACCCAAAGTCCCACCTTCATTGGGCGCGGATATCGGCACCCGAGTCACAAAAAATCCACCCTTTTTTTTATATATAAAAAAATTATGTATTGTAGCAGTAACCAAAACTCACCCCAAGGTCGGCATTCTCTCTGACGATGATGGTGAATAATGGTCGTCAGAGGTTCCGGTGAATATATCAACCCAGGTTGGCATTTCCTCTGGTGACAGTGTTGAAGTGTGGTCGTTCGAAGGCTCGGCGAGCTAAAGTAAGAGAGAATAAATTCACATTTTTACAAGTTTCAAACCAAATAGACAAATTTCATATTTAAACTCATATAACAAACATCCATAACAGCATTTAAAACACATCAAAATACGATGTTAGCATTCCATAACGAATCATTCATATGACTACACTATAAAATACATGTTCAAATTATTTTTTCATTGTTTTTATTGGATATGTTATTTATTTTTATGACTACACTATAAAATACATTTATTTTTATCTTTTTTTTATTTTTTTAAAAAATGAGTAATTGTTTTTATTGGATATGTTATTTATTTTTATATATGAAAAAATCAATATAGTCACATGAATGGTGTGGAATTTGAACATTTATTTTGTTGTGTAGGGTTGGTTATGGAATGCGAACGTCATATTTTGATGTGTTTTAAATGCTACTATGATTGTCTGTTATATATATTTAAATGTGAAATTTATCTATTTGGTTTGAAACTTGTAAAAATGTGAATTTATTCTTTTTTACTTTAGCTCGTCGGGCCTTCGGACGACCACACTTTAACACCGTTGCCAAAGGGAATGTCGACCCGGGATTGGTATACTCACCGGAACATCTGGCGATCATCATTAACCACCGTCGCCAGAGGGAATGCGGACCTCAGGGTGGGTTTCTGGTTACGGCTACAATACATAAATTTTTTTTTTTTTTTTTTTTTTAAAAAAGGTGGGTTTCTTGTAACTCGGGGTGCGGATATCGGCGCCCACCTTCATAGCCAATCAGACGGCGAAGAGTTGTCGATGGCCCTTCGTGAACTTAATCCGGCGCAACATCACACCAAGAACCCGATAAAAAAAAAAAGGAGGCTTTTGAGAGAGAGAGCGCGTGAGGTAATGAGGGGGGTTTCGGTTTCCACGCCTTCGGTTCCGTCACCGACGGCACTGAAAAGTAACCGTTGTGGACGTCTGGGTCTTCTCTCTCCTTCACAGTCTCTTCAGTATCCTTGGAGACTCAGAGGGTCTGGTGGGGTTAAAGTGCACTGCAGCAACAGCAGACCTGGTTCTGGTCCAGGCGGTAATCCTTCTTGAATCTCTTCTCAATTGCTTCATTGGGTTTGCTTTTATTTCAAATGGGTACTTGTTTTTCTTCCAAATCTGGTTTGGGTTTGGTGAAATTTGTGTTTTTTTATTGGATTTTGAGTTGGTGTATTTTTTTTCTTCTGTGGTGTTGGATTGTATAAATTTGAAGGTGATAGTAATGGTTGCTGATTGATTAGAGATTACTCTCCTTATTGGAGGCTTTAGAGACTATTGGTTGAAGCAGAATCTTCATTTCTTGTCTTGGATTTATGCACATTTAATATGTTGTTCATTTAGGTCTACTGCAGGAGAACTAACAGTTTTCACTGAAATTTCAACTTCATTTTTCACACTTTTGAGTCATTGGGTGTCAGATATCTGGGTGATCTGAAAGCATTGAATTTGTTTTTAGTTGCGGTAAGCGATGGGCAACTGTGTTTCGGTCATTGGGTTATTGTTCTTGTGCAATTTGAAGGTTCGCCTACAATGATTAAAATGTGACTCTCTGGAAAACCTTCCTTGGTTGAAACATATCAATAGTATTTTTAAAATACCCTTGCAATTGTCAGTTTCGATTAATGATGGATAATTGGATATCTCTCATGTAGTTTATATACTCACGACCATTTATTTCTTACAGTAATTATAAATATTATCGATATGTCAAACCAATGTGAGTTTTCTATTGCACAAGATTGGTGTATTAAGTACGCAAAGGTTGTTTTTATTTGACCTAGATTCAGATTTGGTCATAATCTTTGACATAAGTTCTCTCATTTATTCATCATGATGAGTAAATATTGTCATAACGTCAACTTTGTTATATGTGAAAAAGAGAATTACATATTTTCTTGATGTGTGTTGATCAACTGAAGTAATTCCGGAAAAAGAAGATATATTATACTGTTGGAAATACTGGATACGTTAAATGTGAAGGAATATTTTTGTAAATGTGGAATCATGTTGGAGAAGTTCTTTAAGCCTTCATAATATTTAGAGATATTTGGAAACAGGAGTTCATGAACATTTCATACCACATGTTTATCTAAGCTTGTATCCGTCGCTTATCACAAATGGCATACCAACTGAATTATCCTGAAACTTAGCTGAATGTATCAGTATTTTTTAACAATCAGCTGTAGACTTGACTGTTTTTTTTCTCTTTTGACATTTAATAGAATATGTTTATTTAGTAAGTTTTCCTATATCTGTTTTTGTTACGCTTTATGCTATTTTCCTGTTTTGCTACCAGCAATTCCTAGGCCCCTGAGGTTTTTTCCCCCTCCCTCTGTTGTATTATTAGTCTACGTAGTACGATATCCAAATCCTTGTTGTGTTATACGGTTGCACTTTCATATGAAAAATAACATGTCTAAGAGGTTACAATAGCGTGAAAGAGTGAAAGATCAGCATTTTGGGTCCATAGCTCAGTGGTAGAGCATTTGACTGCAGATCAAGAGGTCACCGGTTCGAACCCGGTTGGGCCCTTTTCAATGTATGAATTTTTTAATATTTTTTCTTAGTGCTATAGTTAGTACCAAGCAAAAAAAAAAAAGAAAAGAAAAAAGAGTGAAATTCAAGCATAATTGTGGTTATGGCTAGTTTTCAAATGGGCAAATTATGAAAGGTTCGGTCTATCTTCTGTTGATTTACAAGCCTTTTTGTTATTATTATTATTATTATTATTATTATTATTTTTTTTTGTGAAGATAAGATACATGTAATGATTATATACCTTTTGGAATGTTAGGACGTCACGTAGGTAGCTTTGGAAATGGATTGGGTAGCTTTTGAAGATTCTGTTGTTGCATGAATCATGCTTAATTCAAATTCGTTTCCATACGCCTCCAGCAGTTCTAGTTTTTTAAAAAAGCGAAACAACTTTTAGTTTTTTTTTTTTAAAATCTTTTCATAAATCTAAAAAAATTGTGTATTTTTGGAAAGTTAGTTTTGAAAGCTGCATTAGGTAAAAAGCTTTTTTTCCGTACTTGTTTTCAAACATTACCTTAGAATCATTGGGTTGCAGAAGCTAATGGGGTAATCCTTTGATTTAATATCTAGTAAGTGGCTGTTAGGATGAACCAGTTTCCTCGTCACTGTTTTACAAAATTAGGAAAGCTTAATCTTGTGTCAGGAACAGATTTGTGCTACCTAGAGGCATCATATGATCTCCATTCAGTTCTCCTTCGAACTCATCACGCTATTTCTGTTGCATTTGTATTTCAATCAGTTGTGAAACCTGAATGCACCCCTAAAGTGTGTTAACATATGGTTTTATTGAACAGGTGATAACGAAAGTAAAGCCGTACTTGACGCTTTCTTCTTGGGAAAGGCCTTTGCAGAGGCACTGAATGAAAGGATAGGATCATCAATTGGAGAGGTCTTGAGCGTAATTGGTCAATGGCAAGCTGAGCAACAAAAGCAAGTGCAAGACTTTCAGGTATGTTAAAATCCCACATAGCTAGACAGTGTTTTTGCAGTTGAAACCTCATACTGGTCTCTGTACACATCATCTATTTGGGAATTGTTGTTCATATCTAGTGAAAATGAAGAAAAACTTATTGATCCATGCAGGACGAAGTGTTGGAGAGAGCCACAAAGGCTAAGGAAAAAGCCGCTTTAGAGGTCATTGAAGAACAGGGAGTCATCCTGCGCAAGTCCTCGATGACCTCATCGGCTCCAGTGACTCCCTCAGCTTCGTCTTCATCTCCGCCACCCAATCCATCCAACGAGAATCCATTCGTAGAGACGGACGACTAGTCGAGCAGTAGAACATGTTAGTATCCTCTACTCATCTTGTCCTGTAATCTCATTTCTTTCAGTCCATAAAACGTCACAACGATTACAATTTTTGTTGTCTCCAATGTATTATGGAATCTTCTACATTACAAAGTAAAAAATAAACTATGCCTAGTATATATCTTTCACAGAACATAATATCATGATTTGGGCTTCTCACTTCAATGCCTTGAATGATAAGCCCTCCCTTCAAATGCCTACAACTCCATCAAGCACACATCCACCCTGCCAACACCCCCATCTTCAATCAAACTTCGCGTCCATCTAACTATCACAAGACCTATTTGAATCCTCTCAAGTCTGGTGATTCATGACCCTTTCTCGTACGCTCCTGCTGGATTCTTGATTCCTGGTGTCTTCTATGTCCGCTGGCCTTTGTCAGGCGAACAGATTGCCTTGAAACCTGAATACCAACTATCAAGTTATCGACCTTGAGCATTGTCTCTTGTTGAGGCTGAGTCGAGCACAATATGATCCAAGTAGACTAGATAGTCTTCGGAGAGAGGCCGCTGCCGTGATTTGAAATCTAAATGATACAATGCTATCCTTTACCATGATAAAGTACATTCAATGGAAGGTGCTCGGGAAAAAAATGGTTTTGTCTGGGGGTTATTTAAAATAAGAAGAGTTTGTTCATTTCTTAGACTAGCTATTCCTATTGTACTTATCAATTTAAGTCCTAACATGTTTTAATTTAAAAAAAATAAAATATACATGTCTACTTTCACAAAAAATAAATGCGTGAGTTATCATAAACTTTGATAGCGATTAAAAGGGGGTAAGGAATATCCTATCAATGTTTTACACAACCCAAAAAAGCATTAAAATAAAAATAATGATTATAGAATAAATAAAAAACGGAACCAATATCATAATAATGTTAATCTATGCTGGATAAGGCTACGTCGCACTCCAAACGTGGTTAATTCATAACATAGTATATTACGTAATAATTAATTACCCCCTATTTAAGGTGTGGAATAAATCTTGACAAGTGATAATTATTCTAAAAGAAACTGAAATTGCTTATCACAGTTTATTTTGATAAAAATATAAAAATATCATTCTATATTATTTTTTTTTTAAAATCTCATACTACACTTTTACATACCATGAAGTTATTTAAAAAACCACAAACTTTTCTATCTTATCCACGTTATCTTCAATTTATTTAAGGTAAACCAAAACAACAAAAATATCACATTTACATTTTTAATGAAAATAACAAAAATACTATCCAAACAAAATAATATTTATTATTTACAAATAGTTTTCAATCGCGTTATAATAATAGAAGATGAATAATTTTACATAGTTTTAAGGAAAATGATATGTCTAGCCCTCGTTACAGTCCACATTGTTTTTTTTTTAAATACTCTTCTATTGAAATGCACGCTGTTGTATGAAATAAAATATATACTGAGATATAGTAGTATATTTTTTTCACTTTTAAAAAATAAAAATAAAATTAGTACACACTATAGTAGAATCCCATATACTATGATAACGTAATATATATTCTATCATAATACACAAGACATCAAAGTGGCTGCAAAATAGACTCAAAGCATATCAACGCTCTAGTTTTAATACTGCCCAATTTGCCAGTCAAAAATTAAAGTACTTTTTGCTTTTCCAAAAGTTGCTCATGCCCATGTTACGTTGCATCTAAACAAAAAAGTGTTGTCACACAGTTTTTTTTTTCGGTCTCAATTTCAGTTTCATATGTGTCGATACAAAATTATCGAAGCATATACTCACATTAACGATGTATATGCATTGATATAAATTTTTCACATTTGTATGTATGTATCAATGCAATTAATTGGAACACATGCTTCATTTTGTTTTTTTATAAAAACATGTACCTCATTAGATGAGGTATACTATTTTTCAAAACACATACAAATTAGAATTGAGACCGGAAAATTGACTGTACAAAAACATTATCCCCAAAAAAAAAAAAAAAAAAAAAACACCAGCACCCACACAAAGCAAACAACAAATTAAACCAATTCAAATTGACAACAGCTTCTTTCACTTCTCCTTAGGCCTGACTTCAATCCCCTGAACAATGAGCCCTTTCTTCCAGTTCCCCCCCTTCACCTCTGTCAGACTCATCTCCACCTCCCCTTCAGCCCCCTCCTCCACATAAAACTCCCCCAGCTCCACCTCCCTCCACCCATCCCCCCTTCCACATGGAACCCTCCACGCATCCTCTCCCGTCGCCTCCCTCGCCTCCTCTGGCGCCGCCTGTGCTTCTTCTTCGGGCAATGTAGGTGGAGGCAGCATCAGTTGCCCCTGTCCACGCCTCAAAGGCCTGTGCCGGATTATGATAGGGCCCATGAAACCGAACCGGGACCTCCTTGGCACATCGGGCTGTATGTGAACCTTGTGGCTCGACACATGGTCCCTAAACTTGACGCATGCGTCTTGGAGTGGGCTGTTCAAACCGAACGCTTCGTCAGTCAGCTTCATGACTAGGTAGGCGGCGTAGGTCGTCTTTGGAGAGAGGGTCTTCACGTCGATCTTCCCACGGATCTCTAACCAGCAGACTGAGATCAGCTCGGCTGCTTGTGGGAACCTGTGTGGGAATTCCAGTCAATATGATTTGGAAAAGTATATGTGGGGGCAAAGTAACATAAAGTGCTATGGGCGACGTTTATGCCATGTAGACATCACATTATCAAACATGGATTGTGTGTCACTTTTTATGAAAGTATGTTCTTTATCTAATAAATATATATACTTTGGGAAAAAAATTTCAAAAATCGTTTTGCTTGTAAAAGTGACAGCAAGAATGACTGAAGTCTCATTTGAAAAATCTGACTAACTTTTCAAAAACATTGCTTCGGTGGATTTTAAATGGAGGAGTAATGATATGGAAAACACATAAAATGCAACGAACGTGGAGTGGATTGGTCACATCCGCGTTTAGCATTTAAACGCAGGTGGTGAAACTAACAGAGGAAAAGATGAATAGTTATGAGAAAAGCTATATGATTAACTGGGTTGTATCTTCTATTGCATTAATAATCATATACGATGATCCCCATTAAATATTAATAAGCACAAATGATAATTGGACTGACCTGGATTCAGGAGGGGAAATCCAATTCCAATACCGTGGAGTGTCACCCCAAATGATGCAGAGCTCTTTTGCCGACAACATATAGATTTTCTTGCCAGTCGATCGATCCAATGCAAAACTCTGTCCAACACAGGCATCACTTTTTCAATTCATGGTCCAAAAAGATTAGCAAATAATATATTGATAATGATTTATTTGTTCAGAAAAAAGTAAGGAATAGAACACCAGTCATCCATTGGATAATTAGTCTATTTGCAAGCATGCTAAATCATGATTTTTTTTCATTTAACTTTGAAAGATATAAAGCAAACGCAAGAGATCTCCAAAAATAAAAACAGTATTTCTTTCATCTTTAACCCTGCTTTTGTTTGGTGAATAAGGGGAGAAAAGACTTATTCCTCAAAAATATTCATGCATATTTATAACTATAGTCTAATAAAACAAACATAACAAGAAAAAGTTTAACAAAACCGAGAAAAAAAACAAATAAAAATCATGTAATTTTTCTTGTATCCCCGTGTAAGTATATTATATCCGGATAAGCTTATTCATGAACCAAATGGGGGCTAAAAGTGAAATAAACTTTTCTTTTTCCCATCATTTTTTTCCTTTAAAAAAGATTAAAAAAAAAACAGCTAAACTTTAGTTAATTTGGCTACATCCTTCCACAAAGAAAAGTAAGAAATACTGCTACTTTCACTAGCTTTGTTACATCCAGCTTTAGTCATACTTTTATATTGTATAACATATATTACATTTATTATCTATATGCATATCCGAAAGCTAACAAATGGATAAAAAATTAAGGCATGACACATTTTTATTCCTTTCACTAGCCTAATCAAGAATAATTAATAAAGCTTTCCATCTTTATTGCATATATGAAACAGGACCAATAAATCAGTAATACTTTAATCCATGATTCACGAGAAAAAGGTTGCGCAAATACATTAGAGCACTGTGTAGAGAAATGTGGTGCGAACATGCATCTAAGAAGACTGTCCACCAATAAAGAATAAAGTTATTCATTGATCCCATATTCCCAGACAGCATTTTTGGTATATAATAAGATGAGCATTGTAACAGGTCGTTCGCTGGGACATTCCACGGACAATCCATATGGCTGGAAAGTCATTTATCGAGAAGTATCGAGATATGTATGTCTTTAAATGAGATATATAACCCGTTAATAATTTTTCATGATTTTAATCTAATGGGTCTATTTAATATACCATGAAGATATGTACATTTTTCATATAAATATATAACTTATTAGACTTCTGTTATTATTTTTTTAAAATCTAAACATACGCGGACATGGACTGTCCGGTAGACTGTCCCTAACACACACATCAAATAGTTGACATAAATCGACTTGTATACTAAGGTGACTGGGCATCACGCCAGCTTCCTTATGTCCTTATTTCTAATATATACATTTTTTAGAGGATCTATGCAGCAAAGTCTCAGCAAGGTCTATTTTTGCGGTGGGTAAAGACTTACTGGTTAAGTATACCATTATGCAAGTAAAGAGTATAATAATCTCATGAATTTTTTTTTAATTTTTAGAATGTACATTTTTCAATACTAATTTTACCCTAAAAAATGAGTGTGTATATAAAATAGGGGTTTGAATCCTCTGTTTGTTTTTTTTATTTGTATCTTACATGACTTTTATTGTGGGATTATCAAAACAAGTACAAAAAAAAAGTAGAGGATCCAAACCCATAAAATAGAGCGTGCATTGACGGACCTATTTTTAATTTTTAATTTTTAATTTTTCATGTATTCAAAATAGTATAAATCTTAATCAATGACTAATGAATTACTGCTTAATCAAATATTTCATTACAGAAATTTTTTTAACATCATTATTAAAACAATAAATTAGTTTTATTCCATGATCATATTTGTTGGTGAATCTGTTTTGTAGTTCTATTCATAGTCATCACGTCCATAATATAATATATGCTTTATTTTAAAAAACATAATAATATATTGATTAATTCATAAGAGTATATATACTTAAAAAAAAATGACATTTTTCTAGGGCTTTCCCTAAACGTGCATATCAGTTTCACGGGGTTAAAATGCAATTAATCTATCCTTTTCAAATGGTAGCTTCCAGTAGGAAAATTTTCATCTTATATTTATTCTTACTTATTCAAGAGAAAGTAGCCAATTTTCATTTCCATTTTCACCTTCTTAAAAATGGAGAAATTGCTAGTATCTTATTTATTCAAAATTTAAAATTTAAAATTAGTAAGCCATATATATATATTAAGATTTCAAAATCATATTTAAATAAAAGATATCAAGAACTTTTAATAATTCAAAGTTAAAGATATCTATTAAATTTATTCTAATTGAATTCTATAAAGATTTGTCCTGTACACAAAAATTATTTCATAATTAATTTTATGTAGATAGAATAAATTTTTTAGATGATTCAATATCCTATAAATATTATACTGTTTTGATACATTTGACACTTAAAAACTAGCATAAATTATGGATAATCGATGCCCCCGACAATCTCCCACGTGTCAAAAGACGAAAACACCCTCCCAACCTAATGATGAAAAACAAAAAAAAATCACTATCGCCTAACCTTGTTTCCACCGTCGATGAGGATCGGACGGCAGAGACGGAAGTAGAGCTCCCTCTTCGACGAGAACTCCACGGGATCGACGGCCCTCGACAGCACCTCCCTGTAATCCGACGGCAGGAACCTCTCCCACACCAGGTCCGACTCCGACGCCGCCCGTAACATCGACGACACCTGCGACGACCTGCACGCATCTCGAGGCGTCGTCAGCGACACCACGTGCGATATGCATCCCTCCGGCAAGATCCCGAAATCCACACCGTCCATTCTTAAACCAAACAGTCTTTCTCTTCCTTCACACACACAAAATGTTTTTGGTCGATTGAAAATGTTCGTTCTATTTTATAGAGAGAAGGCCCGGATCTGTCGAGGTGTTGTGGCGAATTTACGGAAAACCCCCTCGATGCGTTTTGGAAACCGATCGTTTGCTTCTATGAGGGGTTGTTTGATTTCGATCGTTGATTTCATGGGGTCCTTAAGAGTACGGCCCGGTTGATTGGATTCTGATTTCTTGGACGGTTGTGATTTGTGGTGCTTATGGGGCTCGCGTTTCTTAGCTCTTAAGCATCCACGTGTAAAACGGGTCAGACCAGCCCAAGAAGATATGGGTCCGACCCATTTATAGATCGTGCTGTACATTACGTCTTTTATCTTTATCTGATGGGCCAGCACAGCAAGCCGTCAAAATGTTAATTTAAAGAAAAAGATATACGCAAATCCCAGTCTACAATTTTTTTAAAATCATACACTTATCTATTAAAAAAATGCATGCTATTATATAAAATAAAGTATATATTAAGATACATTAGTGTATTTTTTTCATAATAAAAATATATATAAAAAAATTAGATTATATATTATATCAGGACTATGATAAGATAGCGTAGTATTATATAAGTGTATGGGGCTGCAAAAAGGATTGGCGCCCGTTAATTTAAACCTAGATAATGTCAAGTGATTTTTTTTTGCCAGTCTCAATTTCCTAATTGGCTAGGGTAACATGGGCTTCCCTCAGCCCAACCCGTACCTATCGGCGGTTAAAGCGGATATGCCCAAATTATTTGAATTTTTGGCGCGAACAGGGATTATAAAATCATTAACTTGTTTCACATTCCCCAAAAACTTAGAGAGAGAGAGAGAGAGAGATGAAGCCGAACACGTCGTCGTCGGTGAGGCCATTCGGTCAGCGATCTCTTCCCTCATCGTTCATCTTCCGACCCATGTAACCCTCTCAAATTTTGATGAGTTTTTCATTGATTTATTTTAGTTTTTATTGATCCCGCCTCTTTTTATTTTTTATTTTTTGGTCAGATCGATTTCAAAGACTTCAAACGAAGAAACACAAACAAAACCGTCAAAGCAATCCATATCTTTGTCGGATTTTCTGGACCGGAAGCTCAACAAGACTACTTCCCAACCGATTCAGGCATTTGGGTGCCTTTATTTATGTTTTTGTTGTTGTTTAGTTTAGCATCTTCAACATGGTTTGATTGTGGATTGAGATTTTTTTTTCTTTCTTAGCAGTTGAAAATGAATCCGTTTTCGTCGATTGGGTCTCTACGAAAAGATATGGGTGGCAGAGAAGAAGGTTTAGATGGTGGTCAGGTTCTTGATGGGGCTGTGTTTAGGCAGTTCAAGACTTTGGTGAATGATCAAAGTCGCATTGGATCTGACAGAGGTGACGACATTGGAGAACCAGAGATTGAAGTGGGTGGAGAGGATTCGAGGAAAAGGAAGAGACCATGTGATGTATTTGCAGGTGATTAATGCTTAATCATTAAAAATCTATACAAATTCACATGGTTTCCAATTATGTGAATATTGTGGGGAGCGATAAAAAGGAAAATGAAATTAGGCATTCTTGTATGAAGGGGGACTTAATTGCACATTAGACATGATTTTGACAATTTTAATGAGATTTATGCAACATCATTTCGTTAATTTTCATTTGTTATATCGTGTTGACTAAACTAACCAATTTGATTATAAATTTTGATGTTGAGGAACCATGACATTAGTTGGGTTAAAAAATCTGAACGCACAGAATCACCAACAAACCCTGTGAATCAGGTAAGTCCAGGGGGATTTGAACTCGAGATGTATAGAGAGAATCGACGAATCTAACCAACGAACCAAACTCCGTGTGTTAATATAACAAGTTGTGACCATTGTTGTTGTTGAATTGTTAACCTATAATAATGATATCGAAAGAGGTCAATGTTGATGTTAAATGCCATTGAAAGAAATCATGGGCTTCATTCTGCATTTTGTCTGGGAAAGCCATTGGAATGCGATATAGTAATTGTTTCAAATTCATCACTAGAATTCAATGGTAGGATGAGGCATGATGGAATTGTTACATTTGTTACTCTAAAGAAGCCTTCTTTTCCACTCAAATTAATTTATGTTGCTTCTCCCTCAACTGAACTAATGTGGGATGCTTTACTATAAATGCACTGTTGATTGACTATGAACAAATGTCAGATTCAATTCATTATGATTGGCTTGGATAGAGGGTTTTCCTTTTGTAAAAGCAAGGACAGTGTTCATATGGTGTATGCAAGGTCTTGAAAGTGAATTGATGCCTCATCATTTCAGTTTCAGTTTCATACTGTCTTACTCTTGAATCATCCGTTTATCGGTTTGCTGTTATTGATGTATATTGATTTGCAAAAGCATTACTAAAATTACTTCTTGCTCTAGTCCTATTTCATTTAACCATATACATACGTAATAAAAAAAAAATTTCTTGGAGAAACAAGTTTACACTAACAGTCTCATGTGCTGCAATTCTTCTTTTTTGCAGATGGACATGAGAGGCCAGCCGATAAAAAATACGTGGTTGTTCTAGGTGATGATCCGAAGCCGAAACAGAAGAAAAGAGACTCGAATGTCATGAATGACAAGAAACGAAGGACATTTTACAATCACTGTAAGATCTCTCATTTAAAACCGATTATGCATGCCTTCCACAAAAATTCAGTCATGGATGCACACATTTTGAGATTTTGCATAAGAATATTTTTCTTCTGGTCAAAATATCTTTCCTTATATTTTTCATAAAAGTTGTTCTTGTTGACTTTTAAAACATGAAAACCAAAATATGAAATCAAAAGCTGAAGTTCAAAATACCTGTTTGGGATTGGTCATCTAAAATCTGATTTTGAAAAAGCAAAATTCATTCGAGCATTGGTCCGAAATGGGGTGGTTGGAATGACCAAATGAACAAGTATGCACAAATTGATGCATCCATATATACATCTCTCCTACCGGGACTTTTTTTTTTTATATTGGTTCTCCCTGTTGCATTCAGATGAAAATGGAAGTGGCTGGTGGGATGAAGAGAGGGAAGGTGTTGATAATGAAGAAGTTGGTTGCAATGATGTCTGGGAAGGGATGGGTTCCACCACCTTGCGAGGTTTGGAGTGGCATTGAGCATTGGCAAAGCTTTCCAGAGATGCAGAGAAGTTTATTAGTATGGTTTCTCTTTCTCTGTTTGTTCGTAAAGCTGGGAAATGTAAAGGCTAGTGTTTTTTTTTGTGGGGGTACATGGATGCAACTAGCAAGGCTACCACAAATTATGGTGAAACATCAGTGATGTGGATGCTCATTTTGTATTGTACCTTTGACTGTAAATGAATCTGTCAGCAGTTTATTTGAAGGCTTATGTTGCTTCAAGGAGGCCTGCCGATCCCTATTTATACTCGGATTAGTAGTTTTTTAAACCTGAACATTGGAGGTTATTATTCAGATTGTTTTTGTCTTTTCATTTGTTAGTCCAGTGGTTCTGGAAAAGTAATGTTACGATGGACTACTCTATGAATTGTTTCTGTGGAATGCTTTTCCTAGGGAGACTGATTTAAGAGTGATTTTCAATTGCAACACGGGTTCTGGAACTTCTCTTCCAAAACAGTCTGAAACAGAAACCTGTGAGTCAAATTGAGATACATTGAGACTCTACATGCAGAGTCCAAACATCCATTTCAGGTATCTGCATCAGCAGAGTTATTTTTCACTAATCAATCAGTATGGGTACTTAAATTATACTCAATAAACAGGCAAACATCTTGATTTTTTTTTCACTCTTCCACACAATAATACATATACAGTCTTCTAATCCTTAGCTGCTAAGTGCCCGTACTTCTCAAAATCCAATATAGAAGCCAAATCTCAGTTAAAAAAGAAGGAAAACCAATATAGAAATTCATACAACTTTACAATGACCCGCTAACCCCAGTGATCGCCTTTTTTCGTCCCTTGAATGCGAACTCCATTCGATGGCCTCTGCAACGGCCTGTTGGCTCCTCTGTGTTCTCTTCGTCTAGTCTCTGGATTTCTTCTGCGGTGATCTTCTCTTCAACAGGGGGAGGGGAAGCGCTGTGGGTGCCTTTGGAACTGCTTGGATTCATGCAGAGGATTTCGAGTGCAGTCACGACATCGGTGATCAATGGACGAACAATGGCTTCCTCTTGTAGGCACATGGCGGCGATGCCAACTGCTTGGTTTAGGGATTTCACTGGATATTCGCCTTTGAGGAGCGGATCGACCATCTCTGGATACCTGTTCGGATCCTTAAAGAAAAACTGTGCCTGTTGCAATGTGGTTACAACATACCTCCTAAGTGAGTTGAAAATTTGATAATCTTGTATCTGAAATCTGTAATGAAGTATATACTCTCCTGTGTCTATGTCAGTGTATACACTATTAGAATGCAATTAAGCTCATTCGAGTATATACTTCACTTTTTGTGAAAGGATGTAATGTATACTACAAAAAGAAATCAAAGTGTTTTCAGTCTGCAAAAGTGACCGTTAGAATGACTAAAATGTAATGCTTTTCTTTGATAATTTGATAATTGAATCAGGGAGAAGATGTTTAGGGTGTTGAAGGATTACCCATGTGACCAAATTCTGCTCTTCAGTTGGCCTAGTAGTGTCAATGGCTCTCCTCCCTGTGATGATCTCAAGGAGAACAACTCCGAAGCTGTACACGTCCGACTTCAAAGAGAGCATTCCTGTTCTTGCATATTCTGGAGCACAATATCCGTATGTGCCCATCACCCGTGAGGAGACATGTACCTTGTCCCCAACAGGACCAAGCTTAGCAAGCCCAAAATCTGACAACTTTGGATTGTATTCCTCATCGAGCAAAATGTTGGATGACTTGAGGTCTCGATAGATAACAGGAGGGTTCGCCTTCTCGTGCAAATATTCCAAACCTCTGGCGGCCCCGGAGGCTATTCTCATCCTTGTGTACCATTCCAGTGGTTTCTGATGGGGTGCAAGATCTGCAAAGACAGTCCATTAGTAGTAGGAGAGAAATGGCAACATAGTCACAATTCATAAAGGGTTTTGTTCAGTATGGTAAGTGTACATTTATGAATGATACATGATAGTTACGATAAAAGTACAAAGATAATTAAACTATTTCGTAGGAGTATTAAAATTATACAAAGTTTGATGTCGAGTGTGAAGGGGAGATATACAATCAATGTTAGCTTTTTTTTAACATAAGAAAATGTGGTAAAATTATTCGAACTAATTAATCAATACCCAGACCTTGAAGGCTTGAATGTACTAAACACACAGTTTGATCATTGTTCAGTCGATTGGTACTGATGGTATCAAACTTCACAGAACTTTTGTCATTATGATTGATAATACTAGAAGAGAATGGATAATACCTGAATGCAGGCACCTATTTAAAATACGTGCTATTGATTGTGTTCTTGTTCATATTAGCAAAACCTATGCATACATTGATATTGTCTGATTGGTTATGTGTAATAAAGATAGGTAAATCTTTAAAAAATGTGAGAAAATGTTACCAAGGAGATGATCATCCAGAGAACCCAATGCCATAAATTCGTACACAAGAAGTCTCTGATCACCATCAGCGCAATATCCTATGAGATTGACAAGGTTTTGATGGTGAAGGAGACTTAACATTAAGACCTCAACAAGAAATTCTCTGTTGCCTTGCAGTCCATTCCTGTCGAGTTGCTTAACAGCCACTAGCTGAAGAAATAAAAACTGACTTTAGCACTTTACATCATAAATATGTTTAGTATTTGATTGTGATAGATTAGTAAAAAAAAGTGAAATATCAGAACCTGGCCGGTGTTTTCCAGAAGTCCTTTATAAACTCTGCCAAAACCTCCTTCGCCTAGCAGACATTCTTGCCTAAAATTCTTGGTGGCTGTAGCTAGCTCGCGAAATGTAAAAGTTTGTGCAGCGATATTTCCGTTTCCAGTCTCTTTTTTATTGGCAGTTTCAGATGACGGTTTCTTGTCTTTGTGAGTCTCTGCATAATGAATTTTAACAACATAAAAAGCTATCTTGTAATAGGGGGTTGAGCAAAGAATTGTAAGTTTAGTATACACATTGCATGTTTGCACTAAAATGAGATTGAACAATCAGATTTTGTAAAACCAGAACCAGAAAAATAGATAAACAAAGTCAGAACCATCATATATTATTGCATTACAGTTAACAAGTTTGTTCAAGAGCACCAACCAAGTTCTTATGACTCTATATAGATCACCATAGTCTCTATTAAAGGAAATTTAGCTTCCATGCATCACTAAAATTTCAGCCTGGTTCAAAGATAATATTCCTCAAAAAAATCTCTATTATGCCAATTTTTCTTTTATTGGTTTATTTCATATGAGAAAGAAAAATATATTTATCAAATACACTGAGTCTTAAGCATATCCACTATAAAACTCCGATAACCTCACTTTACAATGGCGTACATGTCTAAAGGGCGATCTTAGTTGCTCTATTCTAATTGTTTTCAACAGTAATTTTTATGCTTGAATGATCATGCTAAGAGTTTTGTTGTATTAAAGGCTTTCATTGTTTTTAAGAAAGTTCAAAACAAATGAAACTAGTAATCTATATCTGAACATCTTCTTAAACAAAGGCTAACAATGATATTCAGTCATGGATTGACAAGGGACTGAAAAGCATTAGTGGCGCAAATTTTGAAAGTGCAGATTGTTTGGATTTGGGCAGTTTGAACGGAAGAATTATGTTTTCACTTGCTAGAATATCATCATAGGCATCTGCATTGACAACCATTGATGCTTGATGTTTCTTCAAATCATAATGTGACTTCCCAACCAATATTAAATATTGTAAATTTTATATATAAAAACAAATGTATCACGATACAGAAGGGTTAAAGATTGAAACAGAACATCTATAAGCATTTGGCAAATTGAATGACCGCATATAATAATTACATTGCCATAAGGAAAAGCTACATTACATTATACGCGACACATACACAAATCACAACATAGTAAAATTAATAACAATATATATATTGTCACATTTAACGACGAAAACTCACTGGGGGGCGATCTAGCTACCCCTTCATTAGACTGCTTCGTGTACCCATTGTTGTCCCTATTATATGCGACGGGCACGCGTTCTTTCTGGATATCGATCTTTTTAGACGCTTTCTTCGCATCGGACGAGAAACAGGGGAAGCAACTCATGTTTTTCCAATCAAGGAAATCCCCACTATAAACTCATGAACCTCTAGAATCCCAAGATGAACTGTATAAATTCTTCCAATCCAGATCAAGAAATGATGGGAAAATCGAAACCCAGATGGGAAATTCCACGAAAAATGGTGATTTGATCAGAGCCCATATCAAAGAAATAGATGAAAAAGCTTTGAGAAGCCTCCAAAGATTTGTGGAGGCAATCTGTATTGGAAGGGATAGAGAGAGAGAGAGAGAGAGAGAGAGAGAGAGCTTTTTGGGGGATTTTTTTTTTTTGACTGGCCGAAGAAGAGGGGGAAGATTTGAGGACATATTTGAAGGGAAGACCAAAACGTGGACAACAAATCCGCGGGAAGCGAAGGGGATGTCTTGGCTGGCTTTTGATGCAGAGTTCGTTTTGTTGGTTATGGAACCTTTTTTTTTATATTATATTATAACATTTCCTTTGGAACTTTCAAACGCTCATCTTTTGATTTTTTGGTGAAATAGAACAATGTTTGGGTTTGGTTTCACTTAAAAAAAAAACGAACAAACTGAATAGAATCCGACTAAATTTAAACCGATCATTATTAATTATTTATAATAAATATATACATTAAACCATTATTTTGTGCTTTTTAACAATTTGATTCCAATTACTTTGGTCCAGTTCGATTTTATGTATCTTTTAGATCCAGTTTTGTTCGTGTAATTTTAGGATGGATTTTGATTCCATGTGAGATTACCAGAAAAGTGTGTAAAATTTAGTGTTTATTTAGTGGTAATCTTAATGGTAACAGTGGATCTCAATGAAATTAAAATCAAAGCATATAGGAAAATATGATGAAATTAAATTCTCACTCTTTTTTGTTGTAATATCAAATTCCACAAAGAATCTTAAATTAGATTATTATTATACCATTTACAAATTAATTAAATTACTATCTACATCATTTCTAAAACAAATAGCCTCCTCTTTTTTTACCCACCATTTATATATTCGTTTTGATTTTATAATTAAGAAGTTCTATTATAATTGGTATGTGTGATGTGAAAATCTTGACTGTGCATTAGATTTTGATTTATGTTTTTGAATTCAGTTTTTATTTATATTGAAGGGTTTAGATATTATTATAATGGGTATAATAGTTTATGTATAGAGATTTATCAATTTGGTTCAGTTTAATTCAATTTAAGGAAAATAATTTCGATGTGTTTTACGATTTTACCTCTTCGGTTCCATCCTCGGTTCGGTTCGGTTTTGGGCAAGATATGATGATAATACGAGTCAATATAGTTTCACAATAAACCGAATCATGCCAACCAATTCGCACCCCTAGTTTGAACATGCTTTTTAAAAAAAAATAAAAATGGTAAACGTGTTTCCAAACGACTCCCCGAAAACAAATTTAATTAGAAAGTATGTTACAACTTTTAGTACAAAAATATATATATTATTAAAAAGCGTAGAAAGTGAGCTTCCCAAGAATCAAATTGATTTAAGCTACTTTATGAAAAATTATACTTTTCAAACACGTTTTTAAACACAACCTTGAATTGTTACAACGTCAAGGTATTAAAATTTGGGGTGGGCTAACCCATTTGAAATATGGAACAACTGATCAGTACTGGATCCTGTCATAATTTTAAATCTTATTATTTTTACAAGTCTCTGTATAACCTCATAATAGCATAAATTGTATGATTTTATTTATAACAAAGTTTTAATGTGAACAAGAATGTGTTGATTATGATTTTAATGTATTTTTCTATGACATTTAAGTTAAATGTATATTAAATTTTTTAAAAGGAGATGCCCGTTTGTAAAAACTCTAATCCATCGTTTTACTCTCTTTGAATTGCAATTTGACAAATTGTAAATACTAAATCTTTTTTAAATTTCGATGCTGAATTAATCATGTTTTAAATCTTAAAAAACTCCAACCAATTGTCGGTCCGGTTCGATTTTTAAAATATTGCTTAAAAGATGAATTATGATATAAAAAACTAAATTAAAGGGCTTAAAGGTGTAAATAATATACTTATCAAATACCTCCAAACCTAATTTTTGCTATTCCTCTAGCAATTAGTATGATTAAACAAAATTAAAAACAAGGATAAGACCACTATCGCAGGCTCTCACAATTGCATTTAGCGATGCAATAAGCCTTAAACCTCTAAGTCATATCTAGTGGACGAGTTTAATTCATGAGGATAATAATTCATGATTCACACCTTTTTTTATTTGAATTTCTGATGTAATCCCATGATAATATCATAGAGCTCATGATATTAAATTCCTTTAAAAAAAGTCTTTAATGTAATGACATGATGAGCTCATGAAAATCTAGACAATAGTCGAGTGATTTTTATTTATGGTAATAATTTCACATGATTGCTTCTCTTTCCACGAATATAAGAATTGATCTATCATCAATTCTAATTGATTCTTCTGATCTCAAATTAAATGGCTAATATACTCGTTTAATATTCAATGAAATTCACTACAAGAAATATGGGTTTTAGCTGCGAAATGTTCGTAGCAAAACGCCATATTTCGCAGCAAAATGTTTTTATCGACGAAATCATTCCGTTGCTAGTCGTTGTAGATGCCTCGTATGGGAGGACCTGTGGTTCTGTGTAGTAAAATGTCATATTTAGCCGCGTAATTATTTCGCAGCAAAAAGTATATTTTCGTAGCAGAATGCCACCTTTGGCTACGAAATTAATTTCGTAGCAATTGAGAAGCTGATCTCTTCCTACAAAATTATTCCATCGCTAAAGGCCATCCTTTGCTACAAAATTGTAATTTCGTTGCAAAAGGTCATCGGAAGTTGTTCAGTTTGTCATACTCTGAGTCAAATTAGGATATCTACTATGACCCAATGTGTGTCGCCCAACACTATATAATTGACAATAAGCTAATTTTCTTATCCACCATAAATATCATAAATACACAACAAATAAAATATGACAAATAAATAACATTCGTATACATAGTCATATAAGTTAATTCAACATACACATATTCAACCTGCACATTCACAAATCCAATACACTATTTTTTTTACAAATGAAAACTTACTATTAACATAACAGTCTTTTCTGTTGAACATGCATACATCCAAATTCAACCAACCAACACATCCACATTAGATGTGTGAATGTTGAACAAAGAAGACTCTTATATCAATAGTATGTTTTCATTTACGACAAAAGAATGATTAGATTTGTGAATGTGCATGATAGATCGAATATGTTAATGTTGAATCAACTTATGTGACAATGTACTTGAATGTTGTTTATTTATGATATTTATTTGTTGTGTATTTATGATATTTATGATGGACAAAAAAATTAAATTATTATCAATTGTATAGTGTTGGATGACATACCTTGGGTCATAGTAGATATTATAGTTCGATTAAGAGTGTGTCAAACTGAACAATTTACTTTGACCCAAAGTGTGTCACGTCACTTTTAACATATTGCAGTTGAAATTTTTTGGGTGACACACCTTATGTCACATTAGACATTTCAGTATGACTAGATTTGTGTCAACTGAAGTTGGTGGGATGAGTGCCTAATACAAAATGTTTTAAATTTTTATTGGGTTGGGGGGAGAGAATTTAGGTTGGTGGTGATAGACGGGCTCTTCTAATTTACGTGTACTTGGAAAGCATGATTTGCATGTATCAATTTTTTTTAAGAATTTTTTATTTATAAATCTCCACGAACCATCATATTTAATGATCGATCATTCACTTCTTCATATTTGAATTTTAATTCCCTAGATTTAAAGGATAATTCCTTTTTAGTCCCTATGAGGGACCTATCTATAAATTATTTAGTTTTTTTTAGTCTCCGATAGTGATTGGGACTGAAAAAGAATTAACATTTAAATCTGAGGATTAAAACCTAAATTTTTAAGAAGTAATGATCGATCATTAAATGTGATGGTTTGTGAGAACTTAAAAATAAAAAACCGTTTTTTTAATCCTATTCCTTCGTGCATGGTACACCCGAGCGCACATTGAATTAAATGACTACTGCTATTATGAAGGCTTAATCGTCATTTTGTGCCTATAATAACAGACTATGAGAACAGAGGTCCACTAAACCAATCTAATAAGTGATGAGGCTTTTTCACGTACGTTTCAGTATAGAATTAGTCAGCGAGATCTGATGCAGGGGGAGCATATTGCACATGACTTCTATTATTATATATCCAACTTTTTAATTATGAATAATAATTGTACAAAAACAAGCAGTTTTAGCAATACCTTAGATTTCAAATCTGTGGACTTATATTAATTAATTCACAATTCTGGACAGGCCCGTCGGCCCAAAAATTCACCATACCATGAGCTGAATAATATATTCAAGAGGAATACATAATGCTATAAAAAATAAACACTTGTAAGGAATGAAGCTTGGCCATAAACAGCGAAAAGCACATTCGAAGCGTGCACAATTAATAAATGGAAATTAATTGGAAAGCGTGATTAACGTTTACTTGGAACACCTATTACTTCGATTCAAAAGCTTACATCATCGGATCCATTTTGGAAAATTTTACACCTACTTTTTGTAGCCGGCTGCAAGCAATTTGATTTTTCTATTTGAGATGTATATTTAGCTAATATAGTACATTTTTTTTTATAAATAATGAAATATATAGTCATATCAATTGAATACATATAGATTTATATTTCTTATAAGAGAGTATATATATTAACATGGATAAATAATTTTATGACTAGTTGTAAAATAAACTGAGTGTATCATCATCCTATGTGATGCCCATCCTATTCATTAATAAGCAGTCCTGCAGGTTAGAGTCTTTAATTTTGTTGCCCTGTGCTTAGAATGATGAGAACCCCTGCTTAGCTATAAATACCCGGCTAATTCAATGAAACTAAATATCTCTCTCTCACTAATCTCAAACTCTCTTGACACTAAATGTCTGCCATGGCTTCCGTTCTCCATCTCTCACTAATCTCAAACTCTCTTGAAACTAAATGATTGCACGATTTTAACTTTTCAATTTTTCAAAAAACAAAAGTTATCCTGAACGTGCAATTAAACGGGACCATAGTCCTCAATGTAGTCATATATAAATGTCTTATCAGCACACTTCACTAATTAATGTTAACGAGGTATTTATCTCGTTGAAACTTTTTCACAGTTTCTACAAATGATATCATTCAATTAATTGTCATATTTTATAAAAATATATACCAAGCTATTGGGGTGATTTTTTTCATCTTCTTCACCACCTCTGTAAGGCCTTCATGCATTTATTCATAAATGGCACAAAAAGCAATGATGTCTTTCACAATGCATATATTTTATATATGGTTCGAGTTTATGCAGAAGTCTGATCCGTGCACTGAACAAAGAGTGAATGAGCTCAAGGAAGAAGTGAAGAAGACGTTGCTGATGAGGCTCTCCCATGATGGACAACTCCAAGAGATCATGAGTCTGATAGATGCAATACAACGCCTTGGTATTGGGTACCTCTTTGAAGAACAGATTGATGAGGCTCTCAAACGTATTGATGGTGTGGATGTCGTCGATAATGACAGTCTACATTTCTTTTCCCTTCGTTTTAGGTTACTACGTCAAGCCGATTACAACGTCCCATCCGGTGAGCACTTGAAAATTTTATTTAACTTCACAATTTCATTTCATAAATATTAGTGGATGTAGGCTTTAAGACAAACCAATAATAAATTTGTGCAACAAAATAGAGTCTATCACCCTGTTTTGTTGCCCAATTCCATGTTTTTTTTTAAAAGTTATTATTTCCCTGCTCTGTTTTCTGTAAAGAGAGGAAAATTGTACAAAGTTTAAAATATAGCAATACAAACTCTTGATTACCAATCAAAAAATTAATAATGATAAATTTGTGTTTTTTTATATTATTCAACTCCTGTTGAATTTGTTATGAACATGTAAATGAACGCCTTACAGAGGTGAAGGAGATGATAAAATCTCCCTAATAGCTTGGTGCAAACTCTATAGTTTTTCGAACGACACTGTTTGACGGACATCATTTGGGGTGCAAATATACTCAATATTTTACTTTTCTGTTTTCAATTGTTATGTTACTCATACAACATAAAAAATTATTTAACCCAATATATAATTTATCATGTCAATATGTATATTATATTATATATACATTCAATTCATACAAATATAAATTTTAAGGATACATTAATTCCATTAGTTGAATCTATATTTTAAGAAAAAAAAATCAATGCAAAAGGGATTGAATATATACATGTAAAATTATCATATCATTTGCCTCCTTATATATGTAATATATATGTCAAGAGTTGGTTGATGGTATAAGCTTTTGAATCAAAGTAATTCGGTGTTCCAAGTAAACGTTTATCACACTCTCCAATTAATTACCATTTATTAATTGTGCATGCTTCGAATGCGCTTTTCGCTGTTTATGGCGAAGTTTAATTCCTTACAAGTGTTTCTTTTTTAATTTATAGCATTATATATTCCTCTCTGAATATATTATTCAGTTCATGGAATGGAGGATTTTGGGCGGATGGCCTGTACTGCTAAAACTGCTTGTTTTCGTTCTCGGGTGTACCCTGCACGAAGGAATAGGATTTAAAAAAAGATTTGGTACCTAACACAATAAATGAACTCAAACCATTTCAAAATTAGCTATAAATACCCGGTTAATTTAATGAAACTAAGTGCATGTTTAGCTAAATAATTTAAAAGTTGCTTTTAACTTTAAAGATCATGTCAAAATATATACATCATCATTTAAAAGCTAAAAACTGTTGTCAAACATGTCAACTTAAATGCATCATCATTACTAAATTTTATCCCACCCCTTTAAAAGAATAAATTTATTTTTGTGCACTATAGCAGTACGAGTAAACCCACCCTGAGATCGGCATTCCCTTTGACAATGATGGTGAATTATGGTCGACTGAGAGTTTGGCGTGTGTACCAATACAGGTCGGCAATCACTTGAGCGACGGTGTTGAAGTATGGTCATCAAAAAGCCCGACGAGCTAAACTCTGAGAAAATAAATTCATATTATTATAAGTTTCCAACTAATAATGACAAATTTCACATGTAAACACATATAATATACTACCATAAACGTATTCATGACACATCAAAATACAATATTCGCATTCCATAACCAATTATTTATGTGATTACACAACAAAATACATGTTCAAATTCAACAACCATTCGTGTGACTATATCGATTTTTCCATGTATAAAAATAAATAACATATCCAATAAAAACAATTACTCCTTTAAAAAAAATAAAAATAAACATAAAAACAATTACTTGTAATATAATCACATATATGATTAGTTATGGAATGCTAACATCGTATTTTGATGTGTTATAATGCAGCAATGACTGTCTATTCTATGTTTTTACATGTAAAATTTGTCATAGTTGGTTTGAAATTTATAATAATGTGAATTTATAATCTCAAAATTTAGCTCACCGAGCTTTCTGGCGACCATACTTCAACACCGTTGCCTAAGTGATTGTCGATTATACTTTAACATCATAGCCCAAGTGCTTGCTGATCTGGGTTAGTACATACGCCAAACTTTCAGTCGACCATAATTCATCACCATCGCTAAGAGAATGCCGACCTCGGGGTGGATTTACTCTTACTGCTACAGTGTACAATTTTTTTTTATTATTCTTTTAAAGGGGTGAGTTTCTTGCCGATATCCGCGCCCATTATTTTTTCTTATGAAGATTGCCGCCAAGGCTTCACTAAAAAACACACCTCCAGAGATGCAGTGGCTTCTCTCCTCAACTGGAAGGCCAGTCTCGAGAGAAGTGAAGCTCTCCTTTCATGGACACTACCCACCACTGGCTAACACCATTCTCAGCAACCGAGCCCTTGCAAGTGGTCAGGTATAACTTGCAACCACAAATTTGAAGTGGCAGAGATAATTTTTTATCAATCAAAACTTAGACCACATATGTTTTTATTTTTTTTAAGGGTTTTTTATTTTTAAGTCCCAACAGACTATAGAATTTAGTGATCGATCCCTTACTTCTTCATATTTTGGTTTTAATCATCAGATTTAAATGATATGTTCATTTTTAGTCCCTCCCAGAGACTAAAAAAAAAACCAAATAATTTAGGGATAGGTCCCTTCTAGGGACTAAAAGGAACATATCATTTAATTCTGGGGACTAAAACTAAAATATGAAGAAGTGAGAGATCAATCACTAAATCTTATAGTTTATAGGGACTTAAAAATAAAAAACCATTTTTTCAAATAGTAAACATCATCTATTGAATTATATATTTTGATAAAAAGTGTACATCTCGCCATTTCAAATTGAATGAGCCCATTTTTAGCAAGTGTAAAAGTATATTTAACAATGTATATACAACGTCTAACAAAGTATATGATTCATTTTATTTCTAATGAGGTATATAAGACTGTATTTTGGACTCAGAAAAAAAAATTAAGTGTAACAACACTCTATACAAACTGATGTGATGACATACATCCTCTTATCATTGGAGTCACCAAAATAATCAAATTTTAGATCACTAATTTCATGGACCCTCAACATGATTACATGATGACACTAAAATGCTAGTTTGACACTTATTCTCATCCTTTTTCTGCTGAAATACTAAAAATAATTATGTTTGGAATATTTCATTTTTGAATATTCCATGTAAAATTTTTCATTCCACGGGATCTATTAGAATTGAATTTTATTGAAAAGAAATTTTTTTTCTTCTGGATGAGAATTATCAAACTTCCCAACAACAAGATGAAAGAGAATGAATGACATCCATGGCTAATTATCATGATGCTATGAATCAGATTATTTATATGCACATTGCTAAGAAGGAAACGCCCCTAGAAGTTAGAATACAGTGGGCCAATTTAGAACCTTCGTCTCCATGAAAACATAGGAGTACATCGTATTGAATCAATTCTTTCCATCAAATGGAAAAAGTAGATAGAGAGCATTATTAAGATAGTGGTCCATTCTTAAGATAAACCCTTATTTTAGTATATGAACAACATCCAATCAGTGAGCCTCTTTACACGCCAACTTGCGGTACTCAACTTTACTAGTGCCTAGACTCAAAATGGCCCTGAAGTTTCACCGACATCAAATGCGTCATGGACATGATTGCTGTGCAGAAAGTTAGGTCCAGCTTCACTGGTTGAAAACTTGGCCTGTGAAGTCCATATAAATTCAATAAAGTCACTCACTCAAACTGTTAAGTGCAGACTTTCATGTCTGTACTGGGCATGCCTATTGTGGAAACAGTGCAACTCGGATGGGACAACTTTTTAGTTCATATTCGTTGTAAAGTTTTCCAAATGGACCCAATCACAAAACTTGACGGATAGCAAGTTGTTCAGCAAACTGCTACAAAAAGACTTCACACTAAGATCACATCTTTCACTACCATCATTGTTCTGAGACAAATTTCCAAGGCACAAAGACAAAGATGGTGGCATGATTTTCAAGTCTTCACACTGAGATCACATCTTTCACTACCATCATTGTTCTGAGACTAATTTCCAAGGCACAAAGACCTTGACTCGCCACAAAGTGAATCACCTTACAATGGCTATAAAAACTGACCATCAGCAATGCGAAGAAACATCACCCAAACCTCAATCATGGCTGCATCAGTTGTAAAAATGCACCTTCCCATCTTACTAC
The DNA here is from genome assembly GCA_030737845.1 of Acorus calamus. NCBI lineage: Eukaryota > Viridiplantae > Streptophyta > Magnoliopsida > Acorales > Acoraceae > Acorus > Acorus calamus. Next base: position 32,302,776 of record CM060875.1, read on the forward strand.
TACTATTATGTTGTCTTATGAAGATTGCCACCGAGGCTTCACTCAAAAAACAAACCTCCTCCAAAGACGCTGTGGCTTCTCTCCTCAACTGGAAGGCCAGTCTTGTGAGAAAAGAAGCTCTCCTGTCATGGACACTACCTGCCACTGGTCACCACCATCCTCGGCATCCGAGCCCTTGCAAGTGGTCAGGTATAACTTGCAACCATAAATTTGAAGTGAGAGAGATAATTCTACCTGATTCTGGTCTGGAAGGTAAGCTTGATAAACTCAACTTCTCAAGTTTTCGATTCCTCGAAGTCATCGACTTCGGTTCAAATGCACTCTATGGATCAATTCCAGCAAGTATTGGATGCCTCGTAAAGCTCAAATACCTTGATCTCTCTGCAAATATCCTCTCTGGTGCCTTGCCTATCGCAATATCATACCTCACTCGACTTCTTGTATTGAATCTATCTGTTAATCAACTCAATGGAGCAATGCCCTCGGAAATTGGCTTGCTCACAAATCTGCAAAGCTTCACAATCTCTGAAAATAACTTTAGTGGTTCATTGCCCAGAGAGATAGGAAACTTGAAATTTCTTTCTGAATTGTATCTGTATAAAAACAGCTTCACTGGTCCCATCCCAACAACTTTGGGTAACCTGACCAATCTGAAATATCTTTACTTCTATGACAACCAAATCTCCGGTTCGATAACCTCTGAATTAGGAAATATTGTTGAGTTGGTTGATTTGGAAATTGGAAGCAATCTCTTATCAGGACCCATACCCTCATCCATATCAAACCTGACCAAGCTAACGATGTTTTACATAAGAAATAACCAGATTTCTGGATCCATACCTGGTGAAATAGGAAATTTGAAAAATTTGGTTGAGCTTCATTTGGACCATAATTATCTAAAGGGACCCTTCCCTCCAACCTTGCAAAATCTGACCCATCTGAGAGAGTTGTATTCCTTTAATAACCAAATTTCTGGTCTAATTCCCCCGGGAATCGGAAGCCTTGCAAATCTTATGGACATCGAACTAGATCAAAACCTCCTAACAGGCCCAATTCCTTCATCTCTTGTTAACCTAACAAAGCTTAACACTTTGTTTCTCTCCCGCAACCAAATCTCTGGTTCAATACCCAGAGAGATCGGATGCCTCAAAAGTCTGAGTGTACTTTACCTCACAAGCAACCAAATTTCTGGACCCATACCTAGAGAAATTGGAAGCATGAAAAGTCTTGTTGAACTAGACCTGGACTCCAACAATCTCTCCGGTCAAGTTCCTCCACTCAGCAATACAAGCAATCTGAGTGTCCTGCGCCTACATTATAACCAATTGTCTGTTAGTGAAGTGGCATGATTTTATAATATATAGTTTGTTATTTTTTTGAAATTTGAATAGGTTCAAGTTTAGAAGGGACAGTGGTTTTTTGAATTCCAAAATATGGTTGATTTGGTAAAATATGCAAGATCTCAAATCCCTTCATATTTGGAAACCAAATTACACACATTAATTTGGCTTTATTCGGTGAATCAAAAGAGAGAGAGATCTGTGCCCTTTATTTCTTCTTCTTGGACGTCAGTGAGTTTTGATGTTGGGTTTTCTTCTTCTCCACCAAATAGAATTCTGTATTTTTGGCATCTATCTATGTATTGGGTGTATTTGGGATATTTGGGGTCTTTTATTTTATCTCTGTAAAGGCTCTTCATCATAGTGGATTGTCTCTGAAGCTCTCCCCGTGGACGTAGGAGGATTATACCTCCGAACCACGTAAATCTGGTGTTGCTCTTCCTCTTTTCTTTTACATTTGCAATTTATTGCTTTGTCTATTGCATCTATATTTTGTTGGTGTGCTTTGAACATTGATTAGGAACGAAATAACTCGTATTCGAGATCCTATTTATTGACAAAAAATCACAACAATGCAACATGTTTCCCAAAGGTTGATTGCTCGCAGGCCTCCACTAATCCATGAGCCATTGCATGCCATCAGCTTGCATGAACTCATGAATTTCGATATTTAATCGATGGATGTTCTGTTGTAAGACTTGAACTTCATTTGCTATGAAGAAAATGGATGATTTTGATTTCAGAAAAGAGATGCATATTTAGAGTGGTAGACTTTAAATACCTGAGGGGTTTACTTATTATCTTTCATTTTCTTTTCCTAAATCTCATAAATATGTTATCCAATAAAAATAAAAAGTATTCTGAAATACCCTGAATATGGAAGAATGGGATGTGCAATATGAATTACAAAAAAATAATGAATCTGATGTTATCAAAACTTTCAAGTTTGTTTTCAGTAATGGAATTACTGAATTGGTCAGAAAAATAGTTGTGATTGCCAAAGGGAATGGTGTCAAAGTTGATGGACTATGATATGTTATCAGTCATAATTTTTAAGAACAATTGATACTAGATGCTTGTGGGTTTCAGATCAAAAGAGAGAGAGAGAAGGCATATATAAAAGGATATTTCCCTCAGTGAAAATAAGAAAATTTCCCTTACATAACTGATCATAAATAGACATTTGAGCAAGCTCTCCCATTCTCCATTTGAATAAAAATAGAAAAGAACTGTATGCTTGCCTATAAAAATGGTTCAATTTGCAAAGAATTTAAAAAAGGATTAGTTTGGTAACTCTGGTATTGAGAGAGAATTCCTCCTTCCCAGAATCCAATTCTAATAAGTTCCGTAGAATAAGAAATTTTTGTCAAGAATATTCAGGAGCGAACATGGGAATGGAGGATAGGATTCCCAAACGCAATTTTCCTGGGCGTTCCAGCAGAATGATGATGAGAATGAACGCCAAACTGGCTTGACTAATGTTTTCTAGGAATGAAAAAAAATGTTGAAAAATGCAGCATTCCACCAAATTCCCCACTTAATTCCACCAGGCAAAAGATTGACCTAATATTGCAGGAAGTTCTTTACCTAAACAGCATACAACGCACTGAAATGACATGGTTTGGCTCAGAGAGGTTGAACTAAAAACACAGGCAATGCTAATATATGGGGAGTGACATCAAATAAGGGTTGTACACAGAGAGACATAGTAATCACAAAATACATCACTTAAAGAACGGAACATTTCCATGTTGCAGACTGGAATAACAATATGGTGATAGATGGCATTTGTATATGACAAAAATGTTGTCACTGTCTTTTATGTTTCCTACTCGAGTCACTATGAATTATGTATGGTCCATAACCAAAAACTGATGACTCATCAATCTATTAAAAATACCAGAATTCGAATTCCCCATATGCAGAAATCAGCAGCTGTAAAATTGAAAGAGAAGGATTGTAGTTCTTATGTTGTGTCATTTACAAATTGTTATAACAAAACAAACATAGAATATTATCTCCTTAATTTATTTCACTCGTAACATTAATTAACTAAAGCAACACCAACATGGATCATCATGGAAAACAATCTATGGTTAAAAAAAGATGAAAACAATCCCCGTTTGGATGCCGGATAAGCCCCGGATAACCTCGAATAAAATTTTAAAGCCGTTTGGAAAGCCCGGATAAACCCAGATAAAGTGTGTCAGAATAAACTGGTATAAAGTGGTATATGGATTCCAACCCTTAGAATAAAATTTATTCTAGGTTATTCCACTTAAAGAATAAGTGGGCCCACTCTCAAATCAACTATCATTACTTTTTTATCTTTTATAAATATTTATCCATACTTTATTCATATTTTACCCAAACAACATAACATTTATTCTTACGATCCCAACGAGAATAATTCAAAACACAACCAAACACAAAATCACTTTATCCTTATTTATACTCATTTATGTTCGGGTAAATAAATATTAAAAAATAATTCATATTCTGTATCCAAACGGGGGCTTAGGATTTATACCTTCTTTCCAAATCCCAACTGATCACATGAGATGCACCATCAATTATTCGATTTCAAAATTTTCATGCCACTGCATTACAGGAATAAAAACGACTCTTTTATTCGATTCGAGGTGAGTCTGTTTATCAATTTAATGATGCGTATCTCCTGTGGCATGTTTTGTAATAACGTAAAACTTCAAGGGCTTTGTTTATTTTTTCGCAACGGTCATATTCGGCTCGGTGACTCATACTTCATGGGGTCCACCGACTTTTGAGCCACGCAATCCTTTTCACCGCTAGTTTTGCAGCCCCAGTTTTGCAACCCCATACGCTATAATAACGTAGTATAACTGCATTATCATAGTATATGGATCCTATTATAGTATATGACTCGATTTTTTTTTTCATTTTTTTATTATGAAAAAAATATACTAATGTATTTCAATATATACTTTATTTCATATAATAGCATGTATTTCAAATGATAAGTGTATGATTTAAAAAAAAAGAATGAATGAACAGTTGGGCTGCCTGTATCTTTTTCCTTCACAAAATGGAGGAAGCAATACAATTTCAGGGGCGGTTATTACCATCCCATCAGGTATTCACCCCACCCTTTTAAAAATTTGTTTTTATGTTTAGAAATGAACCAACACCACCCCATCCCATCCCACCCCCAAAAGAACCTGACCCACCCCTGCCTTTCCCCACCCCCAAAATCTATTGGTAATCAAAACCTCACCCCCTCTCAAAACCTACTGTCCCTCACATCGACCAACGTTTTGTCAAAATATCTCTTATTCATCAACATTGGTGTTGTCGAACATATACTTATAATGAAACATATTTGATCAACTTTGATCGACAATCTCAGTGTCGGAGGTTACAATATACATCGACACATTGATTGTCGATTGGAGGTAGTTCAGTTGTTTATGTTTGTCGACATCACTAGTGTCGGTGTTCACTACAATAGTCGACATTGAAGGTATCGTATGAAGTACCCTGTATAGTGGCTGCTAGGTTTGACACCCCAACTGTCGACACAGAAGAAACATGTCGACAGTATCAGTGTCGAACCCTTCATGTATAAAAATTGAATTGTGAGGTTCTGTAATGCAGTGCCCACACTTGAACTTCATTATGAAATCTACACTACATATACACAACATATTGAAACACAATCAACACATTCAACAACAAATTCAAACACATTCAACAGATTACCAATCCGGCCAATCCAAACAAATCCAAATGTTACAAAAAGAAAAAATTCTTTCCCCAATCCAAACCATTTCAAAATTAGAGTCCCAAAATCATTACAGATCCAAATGTTACAAAAAAATAATAAATCCAACCCTAAAAACCAAATTGAATAAACTTATCTCCATCAATTACTTACTAGACCAAATCAAAACTTTTTTTCTTCTCCAAGAACAACATACATTCAATCACTCCAAAAAAATAAAATAAAATCATAGCTTCTTCTTCTCTGTGACCATCTTTAATGGCCAAAACCTCAAACCTCCCGACCCTGATCACGTCCCTCCCTGAATAGCCCTTGGCTGAATGAGCCGCTCGATGATGAACATCTTTCGCCACTGAAACCCTAAACCTCCTGAGATCCTCCACAAGGACCCTCCCTCCCGAAGGGCCCATTTAGTGTGACCGACCCGCAGAAATCCACGGGCTTCTCGACCTTCATTTTCCCCCGTCCACCACCGCGGGACTCGTCGGCACCTCTCGTGGGGATGAAGAAGGAGATTGAGAGGGAGAGTGAAGAGAGAGATGAAGGGTTTTCTAAAATGGTTGGGGTGGATTGCAGTTTATAAGATTATGTATATATATCAGAGGGTGGGGAACATGTCAAAAATTGTTTGGGTGGGAAAAAAAACAGGGTGGGGTGAATATATAACAGGGTTGGAATAACCGCCCCCTACAATTTCATCAAGCCATCCAGGGCTGAACAGTGCATTACTTAATCCAGTTGACAGATGGATTAGAATTTATATTATTTTTTTCACATATTAATATAGATAAATATATACTTTTCCATAAAACATTAGATTCAACAATAAGCCGTTTCTTCTCTTTTATAATGACAAACATTTCATTTGATAATAAAATTGGTATTTAAAAAGATGTACATTTAATAGTGAGGAACAGATAAAAATCGATTTACATAACAAAGACTAACTAAACAAATTTCAAAAAGATAAAAATGAATTCAATGCCATAAACATTACAATTCCCTACATTGTATCATACTTGGTCAAAAGGCCTTTATTGTATTCGTCCTTCAATGCAGCAACTTCTGTCTGAGGATCAACCAATGGGCAAGTCATACAAGAAGCATGTGGGAATACAAGTTGCTATGATATGTAATGATTTTTATAAATATTTATAATGTATTTGTTAATCCAGTGATACATTGACTTCTAAGCTTGATTGATCAGAGATGGCCTCGTTTGATCTCTCGGTGGTCGGGCGGTCAAGGACGTTTAATCTTATCCGAAGATGCAATGGCTTCAGAAATATGAGGCCTCCAATATCCCTGAATGATTCTGCAACAATTTGAAGACATGCTTCTTTTTCTGGATTTCTAATCCCCTTGTTCTTTAGCAAATCCAGCATCCTTTCTAGAGTTTTTGAATACTCATCATTGACAATCGAGCTTTCTGACTCGGTGAGCTTCAAATAGAGCACGGCTGAGACAACCACCTGCGGCATAATAAAGTCACTGAAAATAAGGCTTGCTTGATAGAAGAGTAATCCATGATACAAGCCACAGTAAAATTTAAATGTGCTTCCATTATTAGTAGTGACAAAGAAATAAAAATTCATATAACAATTCCAGTTTACTGCCATGTCTTCAGGTGGTGTTTGAAAACACGTTTGGAAGATTTTGCTTTTCCAAGAATCAAACTTAACCCAACATGTTTCAAGCTCCCCAAATGTGGTACAAACTTTTTAAGAAAGCAACAACAACAACAAAAAAAAGTGCACACAATCACACACACAGTTTTTAGTTAATAAAAAAAAGAAGAAAAAACATAAAAAATATATAGCTCTTCAAGAATGTAATAAACATTCTTCCTGGGAATCTAATTCTAAAAATTGCTTTAAGTGAGAAGGTGAAAAGTTCATTTTCAAACAGGTTTCCAAATGCTACCTTATAACCAAGTCACCAACAACTGGATGGGTGACCAATGAATTTGCAGACAAGAGGTTGTGCCAGATAAGCATAGTTTCAGGTGTCAAGAGAAGAAATGTTTCAGTGGTTCAAGTTTTTGTATGATTTTTTTCTTAGCTGATCCAAACAAAAAAAAAATCCTTGAGGGGGGGGGGGCGGGGGAGGGAGGGAGGTGGGGGGGGGGGGGGGGGGGGAGATACCTCACTGGTCCCAGGACTAATATTGACAGCACAATCAATGTGCACAGTTTTATCTGTTTGGGAGTTCCTCTCTTGAAATTTAGTCTCATTTTCTATGCTTGATTGTGAAAAGGCAAGATTATCCAACTCGTCAAACCATTGTTGAGCAACACCAACCTGCAAAATCTTGCACTCATTCAGATGTTAAATGATATATATGTCCCAAAAAAGTGAGCAAATGAACTCGAACGCAAAGGATATCATTGTAGGATACATCCTAAAAAGAGGATACCTTCTCCGCAGATGAGCCCATGTCCTCCGATCCTGAGACAACGGCAGCAGATCCTCTTGCTTGATGCCAGATACAACCTTCCTTTAGTGGTTCCACAAGCTCGGTTCCCTCAGGAATGTGTACATTCAATCGTATGTCACATCTTCCTGTGTTAATTTGAAACATCGCAATAAAAAATGAATGAGAAGTCAAATGATTGACCACACCTTAATCTAAGCTTGAAATATAGATGGACTTCTGTTTCAATGCAAGATAGATGACCCCAGGTGACACACTGGAGAAATGGACCAGAGTCCACAAACTCCAAAGAACAACCACCCAAAATCCCCTTGCAGGACAGTCGAGAAGAAGGGAATTCCCTTTTGTCACTCTCTTTTTTATTCATCCCTTTTCTTTCTCATTCTTGGTTGTATTATATATTAGAGAGGAAACATAAAGTATTTCAAAACTCAGCAGGAAATAGAAGTCCCAATTCTCATTGCATCATGATGAAGAGAAGTACAATATTGGGAATGAACAATTCATACAATGTGTGAACTTAACCTTGCCACCAAACTTTTTCAACATGCCTTTACTTATCACCCATCACTCATCTCTCATCACCTGGAGTGGTTGCATATGCCAGGGTGTTGACAGGCCTAAAGTTTGGCATTTTTTCAACATACCTTCACTGCTTATAAATTTCTTCTATAACAGTGGTCTTATCATTCCCAAAAAAGTCTTTTAGTAGCCTAAGTTACTACCATGTTTTGAGTATTTTTCCTTTGATTTCAGTTAATTCTATATAGTCAAAGTTTATAAATATGAGTAATTAAAATTCAAGGAAAGATGAGAAATGCCAAAGGTTGAAACCATTGCATAGAGTAACAGAAAAGTATTGGAAAAAATGACAAAATCAAATTTAGTATTGTATTTGGCTACAAAGCACAGACACTTCTCCAGAGGCCCATACCTGTGTCGGACACGAACACGGCTCCAGCCGTGTTTGCCTTCATTTTGTCTTGGACACGCTTGAAACACGGCCCAGCCAGTTTCAGCCCAAAAGTAAAAAAGAAAAAGAAAAAGAAAGCCCAAACATAGCCCACAAGTATTCAACCCATTTAAAACGGCCTAAAACAATTCAATTAAACAAAATCTTTATTAAGGTTAAAAATAATAATGATTTATTAGTTTAAAACAATGATTTATAGTTTAAAACAATGATTTATAAAAACAGTGGTTTTGTTGGTTTAAAACAGTGATTTATTAGTTTATACAATTGGTTATAAATAGTGAATTAAATGAAATGTGTTTGTTTATATAAAATAGTGATACATATTTATTTATTATATTAATTTATTTGTTGTCGTGTCCTAGCCACACCCGTGTCTTATTTTTTCAAAAATTGCCGTGTCACTGTGTCCGTGTCGCCGTGTCACCATGTCCCGTGTCCGTGTCCGTGCTTCATAGGTATTCGGTCTCTTAACATCCTGCTGTATGCAGGATTACTCATGACTCCAAGTCTTTTTTCTTAACATGACAAAATCCTGGGTTCAAGGCTTAAGAGCAGCCATTTTTGTGCCAAGCAAAGTAAATAAAATAATATAAATGTCAGGACCATATCAGTCTTTCTCTTCAGTCCTGATATTTGCGGGATTGTTACAGTGATGGCATCTTTGAAGATGACAAACCTTCAGTCAACAGATTAAGACTTACTTCAAAAATTTATCAGGAAATAACCTAGGGAATTGTCCATGCTGGTTTGATAAATGATCTGACACAGAAAAAACAGAAGTTTGTATACCTGGCATTACAGAGAACTGTTGAAGCAGATCAGTTCTCCATGCTCCATTCATTGCTCCCCTGTTCATTGGCAAAGCAGTTTCACAAAAGAGTTAGACCTCCAGACAAAGCATTCGTTGACAAATTAATAAGCTCTTCCTACCTCTTGAAATGAAAATATATAAATCAACTCACCTAACAGAAGTTCCCTCCAGTGGGCAAGCACACCAATATGGAAACCCAAGAACCTCAAAGTTGGACAATCGGAGAAGGGAAACCTCTTTAGATTCATTATGACGTTTCAATACCACCAGACCAGCTTTATTGAAAATACAAATCTACAATTAATTGAATGATAGTGCACAGAATCCAGGTAGGCATTTGTAAACAAAGTCGAGCATTGAAAAGTAATGTCTGGTACCTGTGTCACAAAATACTACGCTATTCTGGAGGGAGGCTATGGAAGACACTAGACCAGCATATGGAAACCCATTCACTGAGTATCTATGATCCAACCTCTGCTTCAATTCCTCCGGAAACGCTTTAACTGGAGCAACTTTCTCCATGATAATTTGCCCGCACATCTCCATGATACTTGAGAAGCCTATGGCCAATGGATAAAGGTTGATCAAGACTATTGGAGAGAGCACATCATAAATGATGAAAAACATAGCTAAATGAGCACCTTTATAGACCTCTTTGACCTCCCCACTACCCATGTTCAAAATCCATAAGGTATCAAATCTGGGGAATCAAACAGTAAATAAGATTGTCTGAACCATAAGGCTATTTAAGCCAAGTAATAATTGGAATCACAAATTAATATTTTAGGGAAGGATGTCATCCGAAAAGATAGTGATAGCTTAAAAAAACTTATGCCCAACATTATAAATCAGGCTTTTGTGACAGCAATGATGTTGAAAAATATAGCTCAAAACTTATTGAAAATAATTATCGTTCAGTAACTTAAAAGAGTAAATAAGATTATGCCACTTTCTTAATCTTTTAAAAAGAAGAAGAAACTAGAAAATGTAACAGCAGGTTTTCATATACCTTCGGTTAATAACTAATAGATCATTTGACTCAGATTTTATCAAGTGCCAAGGGAAACTGAGTGAGTTTGCAGAAGACTCTCCAGGTTTTAGATCAATTTGTCTTTCCATTCCAAACTTATCCAAAATCCAGTACCCTATACCTCCGCCTTTTTCAGAACATGTTGGATATATTGTCTCCAACACCCTCCTTTCCATGTCTGCTCTCCTTATTGCATGGTTCTTCACAAAAACAGACGAACAGTAGTAAGATGACATGAATACTAAAAAATTGATGAATCTGTTTTGCCAATGTCACTTTTTAATTGACATGTTGACTACATGAAATTATTAAAAGATAAAAAAATCCTACAAACAGAATTTAATCATACACAAAAGATTTAAATAACAGTGATCCTCAATAAACAATTTCATACTGCAGATGGCACCTACAATACTTATGAAAACTAAGAAGCAATTCCCATTAAAAAAAAAACCTGACTGAAGAAATCAAGATAGGCTTATTTATTACATCCAAATGCCCACACCCACATGCATTGGCAAATAATGTATGAAAACATTGATTGATTAAATTGGTCATGTTTATTCACAAACTGATTTGGTCAAAAAACAGAAAGTTTCTCAGTGAGCTAAATTCTGTTAATTTTAGTGATGACCTATCAATTTGACTTACAACTTTCATATTTGGAGATGGCTTTTCTTGATTTTAATAATAATCTAACATTCTTACTGCACATGTTGTTTGCATCAATTTCTTATAGTAATCAAAGGTCCAGAGAGTATGATGACAAATACAATTTTTCAGTATAGGTGGCTGTGTCTCATTTAGACCAAATTCTGATCATATCAGCCACAGGAAAAGTCTCTGATCTATTCAGAGCATCAAGCAAACTTGATCATGTTTTTCTGTTGGGACAGAAGCTCTTTAGTTGATGTTCGTGAGCAGAGATATAGTTGATGTTCATGAGCAGAGAGCCAGAGATTGAGTTAAAACTACAATAAAACTAAAATGAGACAAAATTTCCCAAAAAAACGAGTACCGATTTGTAACCTAGAGAAATCCAAATGACCTATAAAAATAAGTAGTAGTTCTTTTTCTGTTCAAACACGGGAATAGAGCTCAGAGTTCCCCTTATGAGATGACATATACGTTTTTTATATTTAACTTTATATTGTTCATTCTTTCTTCAAAACCTTTATATTGTTCATTCAATATTTTTAAACGTATTTTTGTAAGACTTCGTTTTAATGCAATGACTTTCAACATATCACTGAACATATCAGAACTTATTATCCATTCCACTAATATAAGATCATTATTAGTATGAAAGTCATCAAAAGAATAATCATGCATCACAGAAACAAGTCCAGGTGATTTATGAACACTATGAACAAATATAACCAAACCCATCCTAACATACCTCCGAGTCCACAAAATAAAGACAATTTTCAGCATCATCATAAAATGAAGCAGTAGGGCGCAATAACTTGGCAGATTTAAAATCACCATCCTCAAAGCCTGGAGAGGAACCAATCTAAAAAAACCAACTTGATTAATTCAAGATTTTTTTTTGATGTAGAATATTTCAACGAGTACCTATTTCAATTCATGTAAACAGCAAAGCACAAAAAAAACACTAGATCAGAGTTCAAAATACGATATCAGGCCAACATGTCAAAGATCACACAAATTAATCGACCCCATAGTAGTCTTCAACATCAAAATGCTAAAATGAACTTCAACAGTGAACGAGAAGATGTCCAAGTAATGTAGACATGATAAGGAAATTTAGCAAGTGTAAATTTGGATTAATAAATGGATTAGTTATTGAGCCTTGAATGGTTGCTAACTATAGCATGGGCCTGGAAGTTTAAGCTCCATAGTACCTGGAGCAAAATTTTCAGACAGATCGTTTATAAACCTGTGGAATTGGTGGATGTTATCATTTTCTCTCTTTTTTTCTTGACGAGGAATTCCAACAAGAGTTGAGAAAACCCCAACACAAAATAACCTACAGACCCTTTGTATCAAGTAAGCCCTGGGGATTCAAGCTAGGGGCCAATGGAAAGCAAACCCACACCGCTAGCCAAAGAGCCAATCCCAGTGAGCATTGGATGATTTCATTCGTATGAGAAATAAAAATCTTAACATAGTCCCTTATGACAGGTAGTAGACATGCAGTACTTTAATATTTTATAATCAGATGTGCAACAGATAATCAACTAAGAAAGCAAAATACTCCCACTTAAAATTGTCTAGCATTTCTATCTAGTCATCATATATATGAATTGGAATTATTCATATCAATCTATGGTTCATAAATCAACTTCAAATATGTGATGACCTATAAGATGCTTTGGTACCCAACAGCCCATGTCAACACCAAATTCTGTCCTACTGAAATGGCCATCAGAAGTAATTTAGAAGGCATATTTCTTTTTCCAATAAAATGCAAATGTTACAAGACAATTCAGAAAAAGAAGAAAAAGAAAACTTTCAAGAACCAATGTCGAAGAATCAATTTTACATGATCACAATTATAAAATATGACAACTGGAATACATACACAATCTAAAATTCTTCCATCTCCATTAGTTACAATGATTCGGTGGTGATTTGTGTCTGAGAAGAAGATGCGATTGTCATCTTCATCTGCTGATACAAAGCCTGAAACCCATTGACAAAATAAATTTAAAGATTCAACTGGTTCAGTAAAGTAGAATCACATAAGGTTATCTAGAAAATAGATTGCACATACAACTTTGAGTAATCAGAATACTGATACAACAAAAGAAAAAAAAAGAAGCATACATGGAAAGGAAGCAGCAATCAAAGTGAAAAAAATAACTGAAGATAAATTAGGTAGTGGAGGCAGGGTAAGCTCAGTGATGGTTGAAGGCTACGAGGTAGTGAAAACCGGGGAGCTCTATTGGAAGTCAACGGTAGTTCTCGTGTAAGGTTTTTGACATGATTAAGATCCAATGCGATGATGCAATAAAGGTTACTGTGGTTTAGTTAGGATGCAAAGATCAAAATCCTCAAAATCAAAGTCTGAATCTGGCACAATATCATGTCAGACCTGTACATTCAGTTTTCAAATAGAATGATGTGAGAAGGAAGGAGAACCTTGACTAACATGTAAGTTAGGCAGAGCTGCTCATAACATAGCCCGTAAGCTAACATGTAAGTTAGGCAGAGCTGCTCATAACATAGCCTGTAAGCTAGATCTTGGGAATAATTTCAAGTCCACTGTCAAGAAACCATAATCCTATTAACATGTGGGTTCAATAATAATGAAAGGTTCACGTTAAAACTTGCTTGAAAAAGTACTGAAACAGGGACCATCTTGGTACTATATAAACCAAACTTAGTTCTATGGGGATATAAGGTATTGGTCTTAAATCACCACTTATCATAAATATGTGATGCCATTCATTTACTTTGCCTTAACGCTGTGAAGCTTTAGCATCTATATGCAGAAAGTTACAATCCCCCAATTGTCCATGTTATTAATTCCTATTTACTTCGATATCACACAGTCTTCACAAAATCCAGACTTGCTAAGGCAGATGTCATCATGCATTAAATATTTGGGATTCTTGTATATATTTCCCATAAGAATCCATACATCTTAAAATCTCCATGTCACATACACTCATACATAGCCGTTCATGATTAGTGTAAAAAACTCCTATTGTTTGAATCCATCTCTGAGACCTTATCTGGGTTGGGTAAATCAACCCCGGATATTGATCGATGAAGGATCCCTCAACCAACAAGAAGCATTTTTTTTTCTCGTGTCATCTGCAAAAAGTGAGGGTCTCTAAAAGTCCTGTGGTTTTACATTTTAAAAATCCTTCAGGCTTCAGGGGATATACATGACAAACCTTAAATATTTCATGATTGAATGTACATAGAGAGAAATGAATTCAATGGATAGCATAAAATTTGTGATTTTATGATATTTTATTAACTACAGAAGCTGCAAAGCACATCACTATATAGAAAATTATGAATGCATATAAGAAGATCATACCTGGAAAAAAGTGTAATAAATTTCTGAAAGAAGAAGAAACATAGGGTTCTTTGATGTCCTCAGTCTGACACCATGCAGATCTGCTTGATTTCTGAACCTTCACAAGATTCCAGTTCTGTAACAGATCATACCATCCAGATTTCATTGATTTCTGAACAGTCACAGCACCCCCATTCTGTAACACATGGAATTCCTGGATTACTGCAATATAATGCATATTAGAATTAACAATAATGTAGGAGCCTAACCAAAAATCGCACGCGATGATGAAAATAAACATGGAAACCCATCACATACTCTAACATTAACTCAGAAATTAAAAAAGAAAAAAGAGAGGAAGGAAATAAATTCTTCTTTGAAGCTTTTGAACTGATGTGTAATCAAGAATCTTAAACTGAATTCGGAGAGCACAGAAAAAGGTAGCTTTCCTAGAAAAATAAAACAGTTACTAGAAAAATTCTGCATATAAGTACACATATATGAAAAAGACAATCATTGTTCTGGCAGTCTCCCAAAGCAGAATAAACAATGAATGCTAAATTTTGACCATAGCCATAATCTGCAAGTCTCACATAACCATCCTTCCTATCTGCAAACTACAAAATATGAGATTTGGTATAAAATCTACATAAACTGAATACATGGGAAGAAACCCAGTTTGCTAACAAATAGTCATCAAGTCATTAATAAGCAGAAAACTCAATGGGCCAAAGATGTCAGCAGCACCAACTGCAGTTGACCTTTTCGAAAACTCCATTAACCCAATGATCATATCATTGTCCACTTTAGGAAGACACATCACGTGCCTATTTAAGACTGACTAACTATGCTGCAATAACCCAGATTTAGCTCTGATTTTCCAAACATCAAATCAAGCAATTGAGCACGTTAGACCGAATATGTCCTCTTATGGATGTTCCAATAGGGAAAAAATAGTCTGGTGAACTACGGAAGCATGCACAGAAGACAGAACAGAGGCCTTTCTTTTCTGGTTATATTTTTTTTGGTAGGTAAGTGTTTTTTTTTTCCCTTGGTTAAATCTTCTCCTATCAGCAAGAATATGTCTCAAACCGAGGATCCCTCAGCGAAAAGGGGTTAGCTCAGTTGATAGTTCTTCGGTGACATTTTTCAGATTCAAACACTCGTTCAAATATTGTACATCTAAGCTTTACTAGGCAGTCCACGAAAATCGTGAAACCAGGAAGCATGCGTGCATACATATGGAAGTCCACATTAGATTGTATGAAAATTTTGGCATGGTGAAAGATGATCTAAAGAACTTTCATAAGGATTGTCGATACCTTCTGTTGTGATTTACATGAACAGAAAAGGTCTCGAAACAAGATGGTGATAATGTATATGCATAATTACCTTTAGCAATTGTGTCAAGCTCCACATTATACTTATGATAGTGCGAAGGACTCCTGAAACTTTTAAAAGCCAAGTAGCCTACTCCATCTGTCATCTAGAGATATCCAACATATAATTTCAGCAGCATAACGTGCAGCAATTTCAATATACAATAACACTAAACAAATTAACCAGGCACATGAATGTGTAAACTAACAGACTTAGCAAACTAAAATATTAAGGGTCTCATGAATGTGAGAACCTGAGGTCAAATGCAGTTACTGTCAGCTATGCCAACAGCAAAAATTATGTTACAAGATCAGTGTGTAAAAAATATGAAGTTTGGTACATCCGTCGTGTGGGCCTCGCAGGTTACTTTCGATAGGGGGGAAATTACTATTGAGGAGTAGTGCCTTGAGGGAGTGATTTGGCCGTGTGTCGGTAGAATTCTCCTCTACCGTGGCCCCAGGGAGCCAATAGGGCTGCTATATTGTTTTTTCTTTCCCTTGTATCTTTCATTCTGGGCATTTGCTCTAATTAATAAAATCATGGCTCATGCCTACCATGCTTTCAAAAATAAATTTGAAGTTCCAAACTGTACTTTGTTATTTTCTTGGTTCTCCATCCATATGCATTTAGTTGAAAAGGACTTTGTCTGATTTTTACAGCATGACGGGAAAAAGCATGGGTAAGCATGGAGAAATAAATTATGGTATTCTTTAAATTAGCAGCAACTGAAAACCTGAAAGGAAAACTCATGGGAGTAAAATGGAACGACAATCAATCATCTCTAACAAACTTTATTGCTTCCACATTGAGAAAGCTATAACCACGTTTAAAAAGAACATTATGATGATGAACTTTTATATCAAGAAAATCCATAATATTTTACGTCAATTGTCTTTATAGAAACATACAGCTGTAAGTGAATGTACCTCACCTCAGAGAAATTCTTGTCTGAACATAACACAGGAAATGTTATGTACTCCTCCAAAATAGTTTTCATTATTTGATTTTGGGTGCCAAAGAATGTACTGAATTACCACTCTGAAAACAAAAGATATGAAGCTTTGGGTGCCTGCAATGACACGCATAAAATAAGTTCCATGACAATTCTATGGAAAGAGGAACCAAATGAAATTCCAACCATGCACCGAAAGATGGGAAGTACTTTTCATGCCAATGCATATTTAACCAGATACCTTTGTTTAAGCAATTTTGCATTCTCTAACATAATCATTTGGTCATAAAATTCAACAGAATCATCAAGGAATACCCCCATAAGAACTAGATAAACCCCATCATCACTAAACATATCTCTGCCCCCATCACTTCTATTCAACCAGCAATAATGAGAACCTGTAAAAAGAAAAAGAAAATTTAGAACTGCATTGACCCAATGAACCATTATATCACTGGTACAGCCAGCAACTACCAAAAGAATAATTATATGCAACATTACAAAGCCAAATTAAAAATAAGTAAAAAATTAAGCACCACCAAACAAATATTTGATAATGAAAGCATAGTTATTTAATTGGCAATCAACTCATAAAAATCACATTATATTGAATTAATAAATATAAAGCATATTAAAAATGAAACAAAAAACAGGAAAAAGAAGCAAAATTCCCATTTCCGTGACAATAACACCTTCTCATATATTTAATGAAGTAAATATTTTTTAAACATCAGCAATAATGACCCATTAAAAAAGTACCACAAGTATATATTAAAATCTTCTCCCCAACAAACTTCACCTAGGAATACACTGTACTGGCAGTAAAACACCCAAGTCGTACCCAGAGGGCCAGAGCAATAATCAGGGGGAGTGATTTAAAAAACTATATAAAAAAAGGATAATAAATGAAAGTACAAAAATTCAATGTCGTTTTTTCAGATATCTCAACCTATGAACTTTCATTTGAAATCAACCCATGTTGGATTATAAGGGAAGGACAAATGGAACAGGAAATTTTGCGCAAAGGTCAATATGGGTCAAAGCTACCAACATGTTGATTGTAAACTGCACTTTCCCATAATAAAGCACAAAATAATGCTTGCAACAGTTTTTGTCTATCATAGATTATTTATGAAGATAACTGGTTAATGGGTCAAGTAAATAGGCATGTTGATCTCCACCATATAAAGTACAAACCACAATAATATATAGAAAATTAAGAGTATGTAAAAAGAAGATGGATGAATACTCAATGAATGGAAGTCAATGACTTACATCATTACCTTCAGACTGGCCAATAACTGATTTAGCAAATGCCAAAAAATCATCTTGAGGAAGACAATGATGAAAGCATGGAGAACCTGCCAAAGAACTGCAATCAGTAAGTTAGGCATACAATTCTCAAAGTCATTCAGCATTGCAGCCAACAAAATCAACCCATGACCATACAAACGACATACATTGCCACTCAATGACATACAACAATGATTAAAAATTGATCCGCTGCGAAGAGTGACGCTATTAGAAAGTGCAAATCATACCCAAGGTACTACTAACCTTGGGGCTTGGCACCTCCCATCGATGCCATTTCCGTCCGCGTTCATCCAAAGCCGGGACAATTGCGAGGTGCGTGAATTGGAAGGCTTTCCCTTCATCGAACCTGTGACATCTGTTCATATAGAAGGGGGAAGAGAGAGTTCGACAAGTCAGTACCGAGATGTTTCGTTTCAACAAATACTTCTGAACAGTCTCTAATGGAGGCCAATGAAAAACACAATCTCTAATTGTATTGTATGAACAAGCATTCAAACACTTCGAAATCGAGGGAAAAAAATGAAAGTTAGAGAGAGAGAGAGAGAGAGAGAGAGAGAGAGAGAACCTGAGAGAGTATGTTGAAGAGGAAGAAGAACTCTATAAATCTCTCTGAGACGACGAAATCTTTGATGCATTGTTTTAGACTTTAGTTGACGATTCAGGAAAAATCGAAACAGACGGAGCTTCCGAATCAAAGGGTTTTCATTCATGGGGGTTTGGGGCTATTATGACGAAACTACCCTTAATGTTTATGTTATAGGACAAACAGCATAGCTGTGTTTGCACCCTTACACCCTGCAGACTGGATCGGGTCAGTTCGATCAGTGTCAAACAAATGACGTGAAAATTGAATTGCACCATATATAAATCGAACTGCACAATAAATTGTTGGGTACATATTTCACACTCTTATTAGATACTGATGATACTTAGGAATTCATATTTCCTTTTGATTGAATATAATAAGAGTGAAATATATATTCAACAATTGATTATGTAGTTCGATTTATAAGTGGTACAGTTCGATTTTCACATCGTTTTTTACCGGATCCAGTCCTGACTAGATTCGGTCCCTACACACCGTTGTATTTTTTAAAAGGAAAAAAGATACACATAACTCCAATTATCGTTTATCAAAATTTTTTTATATAAAATTATAAATATTTAATTAATGAAGTATATATTTTTTTTTAAAAAATTGATGATACATATTTACGTAAATTAAATTTATATTTTTATAATAGATTACATACCAAGATAATAGAGCATATATTAGGTGATTTTATACATTATTATAACAATTATAATTAGGCACCTTGTACGCGTCGAGTGGGGTTGTAGGTTTGCCTAAACCTAACCAGTAGTATAAAACACTCAACTTCAATTTGATTTTAACTTAAGGGGTTAATCTGAATCCAACCCGATCTTCAACCCACGGACTCGAGTTCCCGGGTTCCGGTGGACTTGGGTTCACTGTAATAAATGAAGCGTTAGGATGCAAATATTTAATCCATATAATTAAATAATTAATAATAATTCACACATGATTCCAAAGAGCACCGACAGCCGGTGCCTGGTCCCTTCACAAATGCCTCACATGAACCTTACAAATACATTGGCTCCTCCAACATCTCCTGCATCAATGTGTCACATAACAAATGGAATCAATGACCATGGGAACAACTTGCGCAATCACAGTGGTCTGCTTGGCACGGCACAGACGTTCCAGGGGCCTCACCCAACTTCCGATGGCGATTCCCCCCTGCATTGATCCACAGGGACAAACCAATCAGGTTCAATTTTTTTTTTTTTTTTTAATATGATTGTTGTTGTTATCTTTTCATGCATCTGAGTCTTGGTAAGGTTTTGATAAGATGAAATGGATTTTGTATGTGATTGTAATCAATATGATAACATACATACTCACTCAATCCACAATGTTTTATATGTTTCACCCTTTATGGTATGAAAAAATAATGCCTTCATTTCCTCAAAAAGAAGAACCCAAGATGCAATTAATGTTCCCAATTGTTTCTACTCTGTTATGTATTGATTTCTTGAAATAATAGTACTATTTAAACATTGGGTGCTGATGCACTGAGTCATTCCTTCTATCCTAATCTAGTATATACTTTTCCCTAATCTAGTGTTGGGCTAGTACATACTCGATTAAAAAAATAAAAAAATAATTTGAGTAAATACATTATTTTTAGTGAAGGCATGCATTTCATTAGACAAGCATATACCTTCCACAGAAAACAAAATCAAAACATGTTGGGGCTACAAAAGGGGCGACATGAGTGACTGTCCCTAATATTTTCGTTTTGCATTTTACTAGTAATTGATGTCGTTGTGTTCGCTGCTGAGTAGCCAGTTTACATGTATCTATGTGGCATTAAATGTTTATGTAGCGTGAGCTTTGGTCTCCCATGGTCGAAATTTGAGTTCTCAATGTTTGCAATGTTTGTACTTAGCAATATCATCCACCATGTTGATGTCTTTGTGATTGATCTGGGATGATTTAGGATCATCAGAACTCAAGAAAAGATACCACCAATTCATGGATGTGGGATGTTTGTTGCAAGGTAATTTATTTGTGTGATTTGATGAGTTTTTTCATTAAGATGTCTTTTTTGGTTGTGGATGGATTATGAATAAGAGGGTTAGACATTTTTTAAAGTATTAAACCATTTTCATATAAATCCATGGACATTTCAAATTGTACGTGTGAATGGACAAAAACATATGTAGTTATACAAGTTCATTCACATAGCATCACTTGATTATACATCAACTCCAATCCTTTTACTGTAGAATTTTGTTTATTAATATTAACATCATGCAATCAGCCAATCACAAACTGTAAGTGAGTACCACGTACTTTTATAGACACACTAATTTATATCAAGCTAAATTGCATAAATTAGTTTCAAGTAGCATATAACACCTACTTGTGGTTGTCTTGGACCATTTTTTAGCTTTTCACTTTTACTTCTCTCCTAGTTATGGTTAACCTCTAACACTGCTGGAATCTTATGATGGCATGGCCATAATGTTGATAAAGGAAAAACAGAGGGGGGGGGGGGGGGGGGGGGCGGGATGTAAACTTGCTTTAATGTGCAAATCATGCATCTGAATTTTAGAAAGTTCAATTGAACTGAATTATTGTTAAATCAAAATATTTCCGTTGATAAAGATTCCAAAGGCCTGGTCTTTTTTTGACATCTCATAATTTTCTAGACCAGTACTCTTGTCTTCCATTAGCATCATCACCATAATAAAATAATAAAACACCATTAAGCCTTAAAAATCTGGACCTTGATAAAAAAAATCTCAAATCTTGTCTTCTGCAACAACTAGCTACACAAAAGTTCATGTCTCGTTCTCACCTGATTGTAAGCAGATCAAACCATATGTTGGAGACTGATGTTCACCTTCCACTTCTAAGAAACAGAGAAACACAACAGCCAAAAGAACTATGGCAAAAAATGTCTTTTAACCTTATTTTTGGATGGATGAGAAACTCAAGTTTCTCTCTCCGTCTTTGTCCCTCTCTCTCTGTCTCTGTCTCTTTCTCTATCTCTCTTTCTCTCTATATCTATATATATATATATATATATATATAGAGAGAGAGAGAGAGAGAGAGAGATATAGAGGCTACAAATCAACATCAACCAAGTCTAGTTTTCTTCAGTTTAGCGTGTAATTCATAAATCCTACTCTGCAATAATTTATCAAAGACCATTTCTGCGGTGAGTTCTCCGTATCCTTTTTAACTACCCTTTTCTAAGCCTTGACGAATCCTCCTTTCTTTTTTGGTCCGGAGTCATAGCTGTGGACAAAAGCACTTAAGATGATATTTTGCATTTCTATTACTTGTTGAAATCACTTTTGAATATCCTGTAATACATTGTTTCCTAACTTTGTCCATCCATGCATTAGTTTCTGTTTGTCCAATAATCCATTTAGAGATTGATGATTCTGTGACATTATTCAGTGGATATGCCTGCACTTTTTATTCATCCACTACTTGTCAAAAAGTTCTAATACATTACGGGGTGAGTGGAAATGTCGATAAAAATCTAAGCAGTTTTGGCCCATCCTGTATCATACAGAATCATGGGAGTTTTTACTTCTTAGGTCATGTTGATATATTTTCTAACCTGTGAAAAATACATTTAATTCCAGTGAAGGGGAACTAAAATTTTGCCCTCATACATTACATTAACAAATACAATGAGAGAATATTGACTTACTCTCTCCCTCCCTCTCTCTCTCTCTCTACATATGTATATGAAAGATTTGATTAACTAAGCTTCCATTTATTCATCTATATGTCAACAGCCATCAATTGATGTAACTTTATTGTTTTGGGATCCTTCCAGACAGGAAGCAAGTTGCAAGCAGTTAGCTCTTCTGACACCCACCGCATAGTTGGGCGAGATCGTGGATCAGCACGCAAGCAAGCAAAAGCCATGGCAGCTGTTAGTATCACTTGATTTGCAGTTTGGCCCACGGGAGGACTGAGACGGTGGTCTAAGACATCCTTGAATGGAGTGTCCTGGCCTTCATCTGATGATAAAACAGAGATGAATTCCCCTGGATGTCTTCCCATTATCACCTCGAGAGCCACAACTCCAAAGCTGTACACGTCGCACTTCTCTGTCACCATCATGGTATAAGCAGGTTCTGCAAAGAAAAAAAAAAGAAAAGTAAAGATGAAATGAGGATTTAAAGGTAACGCAACCAACTATATACTACATGTTACTTATTGAAGTAATCTCATTGTTTCCTGTTCATTTATTGTTGTTTCTTATTATTCAATAAATAAAACCATATAAAAGATTGAATAATTCATTACTATTCCCCATAGCTAGACCATTGAAAAAAACATGTGATCATATCTTACTCAAAGTATCATTTACACACCTAGGGCGACATATCCACATGTACCAGCAAGAGAGGTCCAATTGGAAGAATCAGGCTTTAGAAGCCTGGCAGTGCCGAAGTCCAACACACAAGCCTTGAGTTCCGAATCTATCAAAACATTGTTGCATGATATATCCCGATGGACTATGGGTGGGATGCAGTAATGGTGCATGTAAGATAGAGCACGGGCAACATCTTTAATAATTGTTACTCTCTCAGTCCAGTTCAATTTCATTGCCAGTTCCTCATCCCTTAAGATATTAGATAAGCACCCCCTTTCCATGTATTCATATACAAGAAACATGAATCCAGGATTGGAGCAAAACCCATAGAGCTTCACAATGTTACGATGCCGAATTTCAGTTAATGTCCTTATCTCATTTCTGAAAGATATTTCTTCAAATGCTTCTCCACCCTCAAGAGGATGAAATTTTTTCACAGCAACCACCATACCTGATGGAAGTTTTTCTCTGTAAACGGTGCCATATCCTCCCCTCCCTATGCAATATTTATCATCAAAATTGTTGGTGGCCTCGATGATATCCTTGTACGAGATCATTCCTTCAGGGTTCCACATTGAATATAGACCTTCTTCTATCTCATCTCCTCCCTCTTTCTCTGTAGTTTGCTTTCTCTTATAATAGAAGGCAACACAAGTAGAAATAGATACAACAAATAATGCACCCAGTATGGGAAGAAGAACAACCAGAACCTTGTGATTTTTATCCCTATCAGCCTTTCTGATGCAGCACGATCATGGACCATTAATGAGCACCATATGGAGGATCATGGATGATTTGTATTTTTAATATTTTAGTTTTATTTGTTAGGATTTATTTTTATTTGTTTTAGTTACTATATTTAGATTTGAATTTCAAATCAAATCTAAATTTGATTTTTAGATTATTTAGATTATTGATATTTGAAATTAAAAAAAAAAAAAAAAAGAGAACATGCCGCCGAGAAGACGTCCTCTTAGCGACGCCTACGACCGAGATGAGATACAACAAACCATAGCAGCAGCTAACGCAGCAACTAATAGGCGCATAGATGAATGGTTTGAGGCAATGAAGCACCAAATGGAGGAGATGATGGCGTTGATGCAACGCCGAAAAGGGTCTCGAACTCGACGACGACGGTCACCGGTTCCACAATCTCCAACCACGCGATCTGAGGCGGATGATTCCATTGGAGGAGATTTCGATAACTCGTTCGAAGAGACGATCCGTCCACCTATCTTCGATGAAGATGAAGACGATGAAATTGAAAAGACAAAACTTATCTTCGATGAAGATGAAGATGAAGAGATTGAAGAGGTAAAACCTATCTTCGATGAAGACGAAGGGGTTGAAGATGAGAACTTCCCACCTCTTTTTGATGAGGAGATTGAAGATGCGAGACTTCCCCATATCTTTTATGCAGAGATCGAGGGAAAAGACCTTCCACCTATCTTTGATGAAGAGATGGAGGAGATTGAGTCTAAGAGTCCCCCTCAAATATTTGGTAACAATGATCACATCCTTTCTTTATCTACTACCTCTCATCATAGCCTTTTCACCACCAAAATCAACACCCACATATTTTACGTGACTGGAGCTTCATCCAAATTGTTCCTGCTAGATCTCTTTCAATTCACCCATACCGCTTCACCATCGAAAAAGCTATCACATAAAGTATTTCATCCACCCTACCTTTATTTTGTGGATCCATTCTTTCCCTCCTTCATTTCATCTGATCTACCATCCCTTCTCAGAAAGTTATTGCTTGAAAGTTGGATTACCGATTGGATGGATGTAATGCGGTACCCTAAAAGATTCGTTGTTCGAAAGAAATCCATATCTGAAGTTCATGGTGAAAGTTCCGACGAGGATCTGAATTCGAGGGTGAATTCTCTCCAACCTGGGGAGGATGATGCAGACATCATAGCCATACAATATATGGACGACCGAGATCAAATGGAACACAAGAAGAAAAGACATCTTGATGAATCGGGAGCATCGTGACTTCAAAAAGCCATAACTTTTGAACCGTAAATCAGAATCGCTATTATAATATGTCCACGCGTTCGTATCGACGAGCCCTACAGGAGTAGTAGCTATGCTATTATGCCATTTTTCGGAGCGTTCTGAGATCGTCTTGGGGGTCAAATCGATGGTTCAAAGTTATTTTTACTATTTTTGGGTTGTTTTGAGGTTGTTAGGATTTTATTTCTTTGTTAGGATTTACTATATTTAGATTTGAATTTCAAATCATCATTTGAATTCAAATTTGAATTTTAGTTAGGATTAGATAAAGATCTATTAGATTTGTTTGTTAGATTTAAATAATTAGTTGAGATCCTAGTTTGTTGGGATTCTCTTCTATAAATAAGCTTGTGAACCCTATTGATTATTTAGTTTATGAATATTTGAAGTTTAGTTATTTTATCTCTTGTATTTTGTTAGGAGTACTAACAATTGCAAAAACCTCCCAATTCTCTATTATTTCATCCGAAGTAGTAGATTATTGAAGCCCAACCCCCTGGCATTCTTTTGAAGAATCAACAATGCGACGTTGGAGCCTACCGATTTCGTTCTTTTGAACGATTCCGTAGAAGAGCGTGGTTACACGCTGCATCAGTTGGTATCAGAGCAAGGTTTGACCACCACCGCGAGCCGTCATTGCCGTCGAGAGCCGCTGCCTCCGAGCACTGCCGTCGCCGTCGCTGTCGTCCTGAGCCGCTGCCACTGTTGAACCCATATCCCATTTATCTTCATTTATCTTTACCCGTCCAGATACATCCCATTCACAAAAAAAAAAAAAAAAACCCTCATATTCCTTTCATTTTAGTCCACCATAAATTAAACAAAATAATGTCATGGCTACCGGAGATCGAAAGAACACAAAGGTCGTCAGTTTCGATCGATTGAGTGTCCTTGAAGTTACACCATCAAAATTCTGTGGATCACGTCATCAATTGCTCGGACTTCATCACCAAATTATTCAACTAAACTCGAGGACGAGTTTTTCTGAAGAGGGAGAGAATGATGCAGCACGATCATGGACCATTAAGGAGCATCATATGGAGGATCATGGATGATTTGTATTTTTAGTATTTTAGTTTTATTTGTTAGGATTTATTTTTATTTGTTTTAGTTACTATATTTAGATTTGAATTTCAAATCATTATTTGAATTCAAATTTGAATTTTAGTTAGGATTAGATAAAGATTTATTAGATTTGTTTGTTAGTTTATAGATTTAGATAATTAGTTGAGATCCTAGTTTGTTAGGATTCTCTTCTATAAATAAGCATGTAAACCAATTGACAATTCAGAGATTAGTAATTATTTGAAGTTTAATTATTTTATCTATTGTATTTTGTTAAGAGTATTAAAATTTACATAGAAATACCAAATTTCTGGCATTTCTTAGGAAATCAACAGATATTTGAAGCCCAACATCCCTGGTATCATTCTATTGAAGAATCAACAGCCTTGTTGGAGCCTGCAGATCTCGCATCCCTAAAGGTCGATCGAGTCAGCAGAAGAGCGTGACCTCTCACGCTGCATCACTTTCTCTTGAAAGTTGAACTACATGGAGGAAGACCTTGAACATCACCATACAGACCTTTATTTCTGATGAATGACTGAGCAGGAGCACGTTGAAAGAATTGAGAATTAGGTAGAGGACCTTCCAAATCATTGAATGACAAATCGATTGACAAAAAACTGCGAGCATCTGCGAATGAAGCTGGGAGAGCACCTGTAAGCTTGTTGTGAGAGAGATTCAGATTTTCTAGCATAGCAAGGTTTCCTAACTGTGATGGTATATCTCCAGCAAGCAAGTTATGGCTGAGGTCTAGTACATCTTGCAGGTTGATCAGGTTCCCAATCTGAAATGGGATCTCCCCACTTAAATCATTTTGGCCCAGTTTCAAGCTCCGCAATTTTGAGCAGTCCCCAGTTTGCCCTGGAATTGATCCAGTAAGATTATTCAGCAACAGATCAAGTATCTCAAGGCTGTGTAACTTTTCAATCTCCAACGGTATGCTGCCTGAAATTCGGTTATGATTCAGAATCATGTTCCCCAGAGAAGTCATTCCTCCCATCTCTTTTGGAATCCCTCCTTCTAGGCGGTTAGAAGAAAGGTCCAGTACAACTAGCTTAGAGAGTCTCCCAATTTTGGGAGGTATTGTCCCTGTAAGCATGTTCCCTGAGATTTTAAGACTTGTCATGTTCTGGCAGTCCCCCCAGTTTGGTGATATCTCACCGGACAATTTGTTGAAGCTCATGTCTATGTACTGAAGATGGGGATATGCACCAAAGTCAGAGAGATTCCCTTCGAGCTGGTTTCCCTCCAGACGTACTCTTCTCAAACTAGTACATTTTCTCAAGCTTCTTGGGATGGGTCCAGTGAAATGATTGTTGGCCACAAGCAAGAGTTGGAGCAATCCACCGTCGCATTTTTGGGAAGGTAGTTGGCCAGAGAAATCATTATCATGCAAATCAAATATGGACATGTGTGTAATATTAGCCATTTCTTGAGGCAGTGGACCAGACATTTGGTTTCTGAACAACCTGAGCTCCATTAAGCTGGTCAGATTACCGAAAGACGAAGGGATGAGACCGGTGAGGTTGTTGGAATACAACTCAATGGAAGTCAGGTATTGGAGGGTCCCTATCTCTTGAGGTATGGAGCCCGATATCTTGTTTTCGAAAAGGAACAGGGAAGTAAGCTGGCTCATATTGCTGAGTGAGGAAGGGATTGGACCAGTGAGATCATTCGTGTATAGAAGTAACCCATATAGATTTTGGAGATTCCCAATCTCTGGAGGATGGAGCCAGAGATTTGATTGTTAGTGAGAAGTAGTGAGGTTTGTCAAGTTTCCTATAGTCGAAGGTATTGGGCCGGAGAGGAAGTTAGATGACATGTCTAGCACATTCAAATTGATCAAATTTCCTATTTCTCTAGGAATGGAGCCTGAAAGTTGGTTTTCATACAAGAAAAGTTGTGTCAGCTGAGTCAGATTACACAGTAACACCGGAATTGTGCCGCTGAGTTCATTCTTATGCAGTCCTAGTTCGACCAGATTTTTCAAGTCTCCCATTTCAGGAGGAATCGAGCCATTCAATTGGTTTTCAAAGAGTCTCACTTTTTGAATGTTGGATAGCAATCCAATCTCAGATGGGATCGCTCCGGTGAGGTTATTTTCTTGAAGTTCAAGTGATATGAGTTTTGTCCAACTGGTTAAGAAACGGGGGGATATCTCGCCCGTTAGATTATTAGCCGAAAGATCAATCTTGGTTAAGAGGGAAAGGTTGGTCAATGAAAGTGGTATGGACCCAGAAAACTGATTTTGGTACAGACTGAGTGAGGTGAGTTTGGAAAGTGTGCCGAGGCTAGGTGGGACGGTACCATAGAGCGCATTCATGCTGAGGTTGAAACGAACAAGACCGGGAAGTGAAGAGAAGTCAAGCGCATCGAGATTACCTTCCAAGCCTGCACCAGATAAATTTATCTCGGTTAGTGTTGTCCCGGAAGTACCACCGTTGTTGCATGTTATCCCGAACCAATTGCGTGGTGTGCTGTTGGTGGATGTCCATGAATTGAGGGAGTGGCTCTGGAGGCTGTCCTTCCACTTGAGGAGAGCTTGTGCTTCTGTCTCCAACAGTTTTGCTGCTGCTGTTGCTGTTGGAGGAGAATGAAACATGAACATAAAGAACACAAAAACAAAGGATCTGAGGTGTATATGTGTGGGTGTGGCCTCCATGGTATGTGAAAATTCTGGTTTGTGCTTGATGGTGGTGGGAGTTTTACAGTATTTAAGTTTAGTAAGGATAGATGCATGACTTATTTTCTGCTATTCTTCTTTAGTCAATGGAAACTGTTAGACTTTTGAGAAAAAAGAATAATATGACCTAATTCATTAAGAGAGGGACAGAGCCCTTTATATAATGATACAAGACCTATTACACGTGTAACACAGTAATATACGTGTAATACAATAAGAATACTATACACATGTAATTTAACACCCCCGCTCAAACTCAAGGTGGATCAAACAACGTGAGTTTGCGAATGAGAGACAAGAATCTGGGAACTGGATGAGACTTCGTAAAGAAGTCTGCGACCTGCTCAGCAGAGGAAATGTGCGGAAGCGTCAGTGTCTGAGCAAGGAAGTGCTGACGAACAAAATGACAATCAATCTCAATATGCTTAGTCCTCTCATGAAAAACTGGATTGCTAGCAATCTGAATAGCACTCCGATTATCACAGTAAAGTGGAGTAGGACCTGTAACATCAACTCCAAGATCGACCAAGAGACGTCTGAGATGAACAATCTCTTTGGTCGTGATGGCTATAGCTCGATACTCGGCTTCTGTGCTGGAAAGAGAAACAACATCTTGTTTCTTGCTGCGCCAGGAAATAAGAGTCTCCAAGAAATATGCAAAAACCAGTAGTTGATCGACGAGTAGTCGGATCTCCTACCCAATCAGCGTCAGTGTAAGCTCGAAGAACCAGAGATAAAGATGATGACAGATAGACTGATCTGGTAATAGTCCCACGTAAGTATCTAAGGATCCTTATGAGAGCACTATAGTGAACCGAACGAGGAGCAGAGACGAACTGACTAACTATACTGACTGCATGAGCAATATCAGGTCTGGTAATGCAGAGATACGCTAGTTGTCCCACGATTTGTCTGTATCGTGTAGGATCTGGAAGGAGCTCACCATCAGTAGGACGTAGCTTTACATGAAGCTCAAGTGGTGTGTCAGCACGGCGAGTGTCAGATATAGCGGCACGATCAATAATATCTGTTGTGTACTTCTGCTGAGAGAGAAGAATCACTCGCTTACTCTGAGCAATCTCTAGCCCTAGAAAATAGCGAAGAGTACCGAGATCCTTCATCTGAAACTGACTACTGAGGTGGCGCTGAATAAGAGTAATACCAGCTGAGTCATCACCAGTGATGATCATATCATCCACATATAGAAGTAGAATCACCCGACCTTGCGATGATGATCGCACAAACAAAGAGTGATCCTGAGAGCTCTCAACAAACCCTGCTGATAGAATAACACTGCGAAAACGCTCAAACCATGCACGAGGAGCCTGCTTAAGACCATATATAGCACGCCGGAGACGACAGACATGCTGGGGAGGAGTACGAAGACCAGGAGGTGGGTGCATGTAGACCACCTCTGATAAATCCCCATGAAGAAAGGCATTCTTCACATCCATCTAAAAGAGCGGCCAATGACGAGTCGCAGCAACTGCAAGAAGAGTGCGAACGGTGGTCATCTGTGCAACAGGGGTGAAAGTCTCATAATCAATCCCATACTCCTGTGTGAAACCGCGAGCAATCAGACGAGCCTTGTGTCGTTCAATGGATCCATCAGGTCGATGTTTGACCTTACAAATCCATTTACAACTGATAGACTCAACATCAGTGGGAAGAGGAACAATATCCCACGTATGAGTCTCCTGAAATGCCTGAAACTCCTCATCCATGACCTGTCGCCACTCAGGGTGCTGAACTGCCTCTTGATAAGATTTAGGCTCCCGATGTGTATGAATAGCTGCAAGAAAGGCCTGAAGTTGTGGAGAATAGGAGCTGACTGTGGCAAAACCAAACTGATCAGGGGGTCCACTATCAAAACCGAAACGGGCAGGTGGACGACGCTCGCGCTGAGGATAGCGAGCGCCACTACTCGGATCCACGGCCGGGAGGGAGGCGTCAGGTGTAGGAGGCGAAGCACCAGGAGAAGTATCTGCAGTACAACTGGAAGAGGAAGGCAGAGAGTCACACTCTATCGGAGAAGGCTCAACCAGGGAAGGACTAGGAGGTAATTTAGGAAGGGGAAGTGACTCAATAACAGGACAAGGTTGAACAGAGGGAGACGTAGAAGAAGTGGACTCACGGGACGTAGACGAAAAATAGGGAACATCCTCAACAAATGAGACATGACGAGCGAACCAGAAACGATGACCCACAGGATCATAACAACGATACCCCTTATGCTCGAAACTTATCCCTAAGAAAACACATCGAACAGACCGAGCAGAGAGCTTGTCACGAGCATGTGGAGGAAGAAGAACATAACACGTACAACCGAAAACTCGAAGGCGACTGTAGTTAGGACGTGAAGAATAGAGGCGTTCATGAGGGGACATGCCAGAGAGAACTGTAGAGGGAGTGATATTTATGAGATGAACAGAAAGAAGGGCAGCCTCAGCCCAGAAATGCTGTGGAACAGATGATGACAGTAGAAGAGAGCGAGTGGTTTCAAGAATGTGACGATGTTTACGTTCGGCAACACCATTCTGTTCATGAGTGTAGGGACAAGACTGCTAAAAGATTGTGCCATGTGATTGAATCAGAGAGCGCATTGTAGAAGAAATAAATTCCTTGGCACAATCAGAGCGAAAGGTTTTAATGTGAGTCTGAAATTGGGTGTGGATCATGGTGGTAAAAACATCATAAATGTGAGCAACCTCGGAGCAATTACGTAGTAAATAAATCTACGTAAAGCGAGAATAATCATCAATGAAGCTAATATAATAAGAAAAACCACTCAGAGAATGTACGGGAGCAGGTCCCCAAATGTCAGAATGCACTAAATCAAAAGGACTGGTGGACTGATTATTGCTAGAACTAAAAGGTAAAGCCACAGGTTTGACCAATTTACAGCCCTCACACACAGACAAAGGAGAAAAAGAAGTAGATCCTAACACACCAGACTCAAAAATGCCTTTAAGGCGAGACTCAGAGACATGACCTAACCTTCTATGCCACAAATCGGCATTAGAAGTGACGCTACCACAGAAGACAGAGGGATCTGGAACAGGGAGATGTAGATACTCCACGAAGTACAATCCGCCGACTCTACGACCAACGCCAATCCTTCTCCCTGAGTGTGGATCCTGCACAAAACAACCAGAGGAAGTGAAAGAAACGGTCAGACCAGAATCACAAAGTCGACTAATGGAAATAAGGTTCATGCATAGATTCGGCGCATGTAAAACAAATGGAATGGAAAGACGATCAGAGGGATCTGAGATGGTGGTGATAGATCCACACTGGGTGATAGCTAAAGTGGAACCATCAGCAGTATGAATCGGAGGCAAATGAGCAGGAGCAGGTGAATATGCAGTAAGTATAGAACTATTAGGTGTCATATGATAGGATGCACCAGAATCAAAAATCCAAGAGACAGAAGTACCCAGAGCGGATCCGCGAATGGGCAGGTGTGGGCCGGGCTGCACGCGGACGGGCAGATGGGCTGGGCGACAGGGTCCACGAACGGGCACGCGTGGGCTGCACGCGGACGGGCAGATGGGCTGGGCGACCGAGTCCGCGAACGGGCACATGTGATTTTCCCGGATGTGCTGGGATTTCTCACGAGATTCCCGAGAGCGGACGGGGCTGGATCTCACGCGCAGGCGGGATCTCACGCGCGGACGGGATCTGCCAGATCACGCTGGGGCGGGATCTGTCGGGCTGCTCTGCTGCGGCGCGGACGGGGCTGCCGCTCGGATGAGCACGGACGCACGGATGATGATGATGATGACGACGACGTCGCGAACAACGGACGCACGCACGCACGAACGACGATGACGGCGAACAACGACGATGTAACTAACGTCGAATCTCAACAAAGATTCGAAAAAAAAAAATTTACTTTGAGGTCTTAAAGGGGCTCTGATACCATATTAGACTTTTGAGAAAAAAGAATAATATGACCTAATTCATTAAGAGAGGGAGAAAACCCTTTATATAATGATACAAGACCTATTACACGTGTAATACAGTAATACACGTGTAATACAATAAGAATACTATACACATGTAATTTAACAGAAACAATGTGAACGCATTGACTTGATGAGGTTTGTTTTGTTGGCATGCACTTTCAAAGAAAGTCTCTCTCCTTTTGTTTTGTATCTTAATTGGCCATATGTGAGTGGAATATGCATAACATCACTTTCAAGCAGTCTAATTGTGATGATAACATGTCTGCATCAACGTTGAATTGGAAATTTTGTACAGTTGAAAAATGTTCTTTGTTTGAACCAGCCAATGGTTTTTGTATAGTTGAAAAACTAATATAACTTAGTATATACTTCATTTCATATAACAACATGTATTTCAATGAAAGATTGCATGATTTTAAAAAAAAAACTTAGTGTGGACTGCAATTAGAGCTGCACAAAGGGCTGGACATATCATATTTCTTGGAGTGCTGTTACACACGATATTTTTTTTCAGTCCCAATTTCAGTTTTATATGCATCGATAGAAAATCACCAGAGCATATACTTACATTAAAGAGTTATATGCATCGATAGAAATATTTCACATTTTCTATACATGCATCCATGCAATTCATTGGATTATATATATCATTTTTGTAGAAGCATGTACCTCATTTGATAAGGTATACTATTTTTCAAAAATTTAAAACACGTGCAGACTAGAATGCTTGTTATCTATTTGTATCTCAGTATATTTTTCATTTTATACAACAACATATAATTTAATTGATCAATGCATGTTGTTTGTATTCTTTAACTCGCCGCATTGTACTCGTACAATTTCACTGTAATTAATAATAGTTCATACTTGATGCATATTCCAACGAGGGGGGGAAAACAACTACGGAGCACCAACAGCCAGTGCCTGGTCCCGTCACAAAAACCTCAATGGCCTTTTCCACCAGAAGGTCCAGAACATCCGTCATCTTGGCACGGGATAGACGTACTAGGGCCGTCACCCAATTTTCGGTGGCGATTCCCTCCTGCATTGATCCACAGACAAACAAATCAGGTTCAATTTTTTTATTTTATTTTTTTAAATATGATTGTTGTTGTTATTTATAAGATGAACTGGATTTTGTATGTGATTGTGATCAATATGCTGGCGAACTCACTCAATCCACAATGGTTTATATGTTTCACACTTTATAATATGAAAAAATAATGCCTTCATTTCCTCAAAAAGAACAACCCCAGATGCAATTAATGTTCCCAATTGTTTTTACTCTCTTATGTATTGATTTTCTTTAAATAATAGTACTATTTAAACATTGGGTGCTGATGCACTCGAGTCATTCCTGTAATCTTAATCTAGTATTTACTTTTCCTTAATCTAGTGTTTGGCTAATACATACTAGATTAATAACATAAAAAATATATTTGGGTATATATATTATTTTAGCAAAGTTATGTATTTAATTAGACAGGTATATGTCTTCCAAAGAAAAAAAAATCAAAACATGTTCGGGCTAGGGCTACGAAAGGGACAACTGAATGACTGTCCCTAACATTTTCCTTCTGCATGT
Source organism: Acorus calamus (assembly GCA_030737845.1). Lineage (NCBI taxonomy): Eukaryota > Viridiplantae > Streptophyta > Magnoliopsida > Acorales > Acoraceae > Acorus > Acorus calamus. The sequence goes on from CM060875.1 coordinate 32,337,020, forward strand.
TACTAGTAGTTGATGACATTCATTTGTTGCTAAGTAGTCAGTTTTACATATATCTATGTGGCATTAAATGTTTATGTAGTGTGAGCTTTGGTCTCCCACGGTTGAAATTTGAGTTCTCAATGTTTGTATTTGGCATCATCATCCACCAGTTGATGTCTTTGTGATACATTTATTAAACCTTAAAGAGCCTCATCCACTGTTGGAACATTACCATTTTCATACAAAACCATGGACATATCAATTTTCCATTGTACTTGTCAATGGACAAAATCATATGTAATTTTTTTTCTTTCACATATAGCATCGCTTGATTATACATCAACTCCAATCCTTTTACTGTAGAATTTTGTTATGTAATGTTAACAACATCATATAATCATTCCTCAATGGTCATAGCACAACAGTTCAGGACTTAGTGGTGTTACTGATAGGTCCTGGGTTCGAGCCTTGATGCTGATTTACTCACCTGTTTGTTAGCGATTATTTGAAAGAATTTTTCGTGTGACTAGGACAAACAGGCGGATGTAGCCTTCTCAGCTTGACCGTAATGTCAGTCGGGGGGGGTCTCTCCGATATCAAAAAGAAAAAGAAAAAAAACATCATGCAATCAGCCAATCACAAACTGCAAGTGACTACCATGTATAACACAATAATTTATATCAAGCTAAATTACATAAATTGGTTAGCATATAACGCCTACTTGTGGTTGTCTTGGACCATTTTTCACCTTTTCACTTTTACTTCTCTTCTAGTTATGGTTAACCTCTAACACTGCTGGAATCTTATGATGGCATGACCATAATGTTGATAAAGTACACAAAAGGGAGGGGGGGGGGGTGGTTAAACTTGATTCAATGTACAAAATCATGCATCTGACATTTGGAAAAGTTCAATTGAACCGAATTATTGTTAAATCAAAATATTCCTGTTTATAAAGATTCCAAAAGGCATGGTCTTTTTTTGACATCTCATAATTTTGTAGACCAGAACCCTTGTCTTCCATCAGCATCATCACAATAATGAAATTATGAAACACTATTAAGCCTTACAAATCTGGACATGGATATAAAAATCTCAAATCTCGACTTCTGCAACAACTAGGTACACAAAAGTTCATGTCTCGTTCTCACCTGATCGTAAGCGGTTCGACCCATATGTTGGAGACTGATGTTCACCTTCCACTTCTAAGAAACAGAGAAACACAACAGCCAAAAGAACTATGACAACAAATGCCTTTAACCTCATTTTTGGATGGATGAGAATGGACTGCGTTACTCAAGTCTCTCTCTCTCTCTCTCTCTATATATATATATATATATGAAAAAATATTTATTTGACGTTATACCTAGCTTAAAAAGGTAATTGCATGTATACCCTTAGAAAATTTGATCGTTGTGCATGTATGCCCTTCCGTTTGTCACCGTTAATTTTTTTGACCTGATCACGGTTACCTATCTAACCATTCCTTTGAAAAGTCCCTAATACCACTAGGAAAATTTGCATGTATACCCCTAAAAAAACATCTATTCAACATTATACCCCGCTTAAAAAGGTAATTACATGTATACCCCTAAATAATTTGATCCTTGTGCATGTATGCCCTTTCGTTTGACATCATTAATCTATTTGACTCAACCACGGTTACCTATTTAACCATTGATTGTGAAAGTCCCTTATACCCCTACGACACTTGTTCTAAAATCCAAAAAAATAAATATGCCTCCTCTCACATCCTCTATTCCCCAAAAATGAAAATTTAATTAAATAGATATAGGCATATAAATCAATATATCTCGTTAGATGATGTTTACCATTTAAAAATAAATAAAAACTTATGTGGCCTGTGTTTTGAAATGTAAAAAAATTATAGGAAAATGTTAGATTCCCACAAAACAAACAAGATGATAGAGTTTGGAAATTGAAGAAGGGGCTTTGTTTGAAATCTTTTGATTTTAGGGACAAATTAGTAAAATTTCAATGCCCCAATAGTCATAAGGGTATATTAGTCAATTCAGATCATATTTAACATTTTTATTTGACAAAACTTAACTCAGGGATATATGTACACCATGATCAAATTTTCTAAACGGGGGGTAAAACCAAATAGATATTTTTTCAGAGTTATACATGCAATCCCAAATTTCAATACCCCAATGGTCATAATGGCATATTAGTCAACTCAGGTCAAATTTAACACCATTAACGGAATATTCCATTTTTATTTGACAGAACTTAACTCGGGGGTATACGTACACAACGATTAGATTTTTTAGGGGTATATGTACAATTAGCTTTCTAAGCGGGGTGTAACGCCAAATAAATGTTTTTTCAAGGGCATACATGCAAATGTCCCATATATATATGGTGCAGTTTGTACGACACGCTTATATACATCCATTATCGAGGTATATGCATAATAAAGAAAGCATATCAGCTCATTGAAGCATATACCTCACTGAGCTATATGCTTTCTTTATCGACATAAATATCTCGATAACGGATGTATATACGTGATACACACGATCGCATATTATTATTTTACTGTGTGTGTGTACACAAATCAACATCAGCCAAGCCTAGTTTTCTTCAGTTTAGCGTGTAATTCATGAATCCTACTCTGCAATAACTTGTCAAAGACCATTTCTATGGACATTTCTCCGTATCTTTTTAACTACCCTTTTCTAAGTCTTCGATTCCACCCTTTTTTTTCCGGAGTCATTGCAGTACATGGACAATAACACTTGAGATGATATTTTTGCATTTCTATTACTTGTTGAAATCACTTTTGAATCTCCTGTAGTACATTGTTTCCTAACTTTGTCCATCCACGCATTAGCTTACGTCATTAACATACTCCTTTCTGTCTATTTATGTTTGGCATCTTGGTCCACAATTAGTTATGGATTTTTTTTTTTTTTTTTGACCAATTGCAATTTTCATTATTGATGGATGACTTTTGTTCTGTATCCCCGTGATGACTGGTCATCAGTTGGGTTCCTTTCAATGAATTTCAGTGCATGGAAATAGTGCGGCATCTATTATTTCTTTCGCAGAATTAAAGGAAATTTTCCATGTGAGATTTCTGACACCATGTATGCTTTTCTGTACAAATCGTTTGTAAATATGAACACAGAAGTTTGGGTGGATGTGTTTTTGGTTTTTTATGCTGAGTTTTGCTACACAGTTCTAATTCATAGGTTATACTTACAAGTCTCAATAGGTGTCATATTATTATTGAATGTATGATTGACTTTAATAAAAAGATAAAATAACAAAATATCAAAATACCTCCATTTAAAGTCACTCATTTGAAACCCTAAATCCATCATTTTTGGGGATTTTTTCCGTCCCTCTCGGCAATTTTCATTTAATATGAAAAACGATTTGTTTCCAAAAAAATCAATGCAACATTTAAATCATTTCAACATTTTATTTATTTTTCATCTAAAAGTTTGATGAACACCAAACATTTTTGGGGAATTCAAGTTTCTTCATCAGATTGAATGCCCGATTCCAAATAATGGGTAAACGATTATTTTTTTTCAATTTTTTGAACCACAGATATTGTTTTGTCGATTTTCGTAATGCAATCCTATGAAATAGTTTTTTTTTTATTCTTATATTGATTTTGTTCATATATATGATTTGAATGATATGTTTGTGAATGTATATATAAATGTAACAAATTCTATGATCTGAATGTATGATTTGTGAGTATTTCATAATATATAAATGTATCTGACTATTTGACAATCTATTCAATGTTTGTGGATTTTGAAAATTCATATTCAAAATATTTGTCTAAATTTTTTATATATATACAAATGTAACAGAGTAAAATAAGAATAAAATGTAACAGTTCGTATCTGACCTTTATAATGTAAATGAGTATTTGGAATGTAACTTATAATAGTATCTTAAGTTTTGATAAATCAACTACTATTTGTATCTGACATTCCAAATGTAACTGAATCGACAGACATTGAACTATTAAACTTTACATCAACTACTTTATATTGTAACTGAATATTTGAGAGTGTAAATTATAATAATATCTTAAGTTTTGATAAATGTAACAATCAATTTGTTCTTGACCTTCAAAATGTAAATGTATCTGACTATTTGAAAATGGAACTAACTACTAACATAATGTAACTGACAATTGTAACGGGTATAATAACAATAAAACTGAATAAATGGCTGAATGTAACTCATTATTATTAAATGTAGCTGATTATTCGAAACAGAATTTTTATATGTTTTTATTAAAAACTAAGCATAATACAAGTAATCCAATATTTGAAAATGTAACTGACATTTTCAAAATTGAATTTATTGCTTATAAATGTAACTGACAAGGGAAAAAGAATATGTTTCTTTGTACATGACATAGAATTGAATATTAAACATTGTAACTGATTTCATTGTGTATATTTTCTTTGTATAGGACCAAAGAAAATAGAGAAACCGAAAGAGAAAAGGGGGAAGAATATCATCATTTGAATTAAATGTCATTCCAATACATGGAGCAATCACATATGCACATTATTGTTCAACTACATCAATCGAATCCTTTTTTGAATTGCCTTTAATATCACAGGAATTAAAAAGATTAAAATAGAATCTCATATTCTGAATATGCATATCGAATACTATGATAATTAACAACAAACATTAGATTTCAAAAATAAATTGTAAAAAAATTACAAAAAAAACAAATACAAATCCCTAATATGAGTCGCCACACATTGTTATGATATCCAAAATTGTTCAGTTATGCTTTAGTGTAAAAAATCTTCAAACATCAAAACAGAGAATGTATTAAAAGAGATCTTCAAACTTTCGATCTTCATGACAATGTTCTTTAAAAAAATTGAAAATTTAACAAAAATATTGATGACTGCATTCAATTGTCAATTATTAATTGATTGTGATAAGCCAAATAAAAAAAAGGGAAAAAAGAATTCATGCCAAAAAAAGAAAAAAATAACCGTTCCATAATGATAGAGATTAGTTACCTATAATGGCTCTGAGGGTATAATATGTATTATTACATGTGCCACCTCATGGGACTTATGGGGGGGGGGGGGCGCTATGAGATGGGCCTGAGAATCATTTTCCTTTTATGTTTTATGTGAACTGAAACTGAAAGGATGACCATTTTCTACGGATGTGAGTTGGAATCGTTTTTGAAAGTCCACCCTTTATCATAGCCTATACCTATTTCTTCAACTCCAATAATCACATGAAGGCCGGTGGACACTTTTCAACCATGAGCTGGTAGATTAATTCAAACATTAAATTGTGTTATTCTTCAATTGGTATAAAGGGACCTATTTATTAAATCATGTTATTAAATCAAATCACCTGTCATCATCTTTTATACATCAATGGGCTTACCTGTCAAATCAACTTTGTACATTTCATTCACATTTTATTCTTTATCAACCAAATACTCCAACCTTTATTATTACGTTTTCCAACAAGAATAACTGAAAACACAATCAAACGGAAAATCACTTATTCCGTTGATAAAGTCAACAAAATCTTGGAATATGTATAAACCCTTAAATAGCTTATGCCTTTATCTAAACGAGCTTAGACTGACTAAATTGAATTCATCACTTTCAAGGGCCACTTGCAATGAATTGGCCAAAGAATAAATCTACCAATTCATAATTTAATAGAGAAGTGATAGCACTGTCTGAATGTGATTATATAGTTGTTGAAGAATAGGTGTAAATCCTATATAACATTTCAATTCACATGCATTGAAAATAACATTCCTTCTAGTTTCAACTTACAGAAAACATTACAAGGAAGGTTGAGTTAGAAAAGTTATTAGTCCATGGTTTCTGTTTGTCTGATAATTCCATCTAGAGATTGATGATTCTCTGACATTAATTCAGCGGATATGCCTGCGCTTTTTTTCATCCACTACTTGTCAGAAAGTTCGGATACATTACGGAGTGAGTGAAAATTAAATTTCGAGAAAAATCTAAGCATAGCTGGCTCATCCTGTATCATACAGAATCATAAAGAAAGTCTCTCCTTTTGTTTTGTATCTTCATTGGCGCCAAATGTGAGTGGAAATATAAATAACATGTCTTTCAAGCAGTCTAATGCATTTGGTGTTTCAATGAAGAGGTTTTAATAAGGTGGTGAGTTATATAATAAATAAAATGTTAAAAGTTGAGAATAAAAAGGTGGTGCCCAAAACAGAAAGGGTGGTGGGAATATCCGTGCCCTCCTTCTAAATCTATCATAAGTTTTATCATACTAAACTGAGTGTGAAAATATTTCTTATTATTTGTGTTATTATAAGCATTAACCGAAAACAAGAGAATTATATATCATGAGATTTAGCTAATATATAATGATGGTTTTTTACTATGAGAAACTTTTATTTAACCGGATCTAACTCATCCTATATGTGATCACGCATTCTTACGAGCAGAAATCATGTATTTAAATCTTCCTGAAATTTTCATATCTATTTTTTTTAGCGTTGTTACACTTAGTCTATGAGGACAGTGTCCAACAAGTTATATTATTATGTTCCTTTTTAGGTGAGGTAATCGTTATGTTTTATTTACATTTATTAAATATTGATTTATTTAATTTGAAATTGAGTGAGACGAGATGTACTATTTTTTAAAATTAAAACATGTTTAGGCTGTTTGTCCCTAATATTCTCTTTATTTTCTTTATTGTAGTTTAGGATTTATCCATCATAGCTTATTTGTATTTACCCATGCATCGTTTGCCTTTTTGTACTCCCTTATGTATTTTCTGTACTCGATTTAAGGTATTAAAAATCTAAACTGGGGAAGATTTCCGTGTGGACAATTTTTTTTTTATGGTTTGACATGGTGTGTTGCGTTTTGGAAAGAAAATCATATGTTCAGTTCTAATTGCAGTCTATACCATTTTTTCTAAATTATATTTTCTTACATTGATGTATATGTTATTATATGAAATAAAATATATATTGAGATATAATAGTATATTTTCTTTTCGTTTCGAAAAAATATTTTTTTTTGTGTCATACACTATATGATAGAACCCCATACAAAATAAATGATAGAACTCCATACAATATGATAGCGCAATCATAATGTATGGTGCTGCAGACTGGGTTGCAAAATGGATCGAGTGTATCAATGCTCTTTTAGAAATTACAGATGAATATACAAGCACTGATAAACACAATACATTTTGTAGCCCCGGCCCATACACTATGATAGCGTATTATATACTACGTTATCATACTATGCTATCGTAGCATATACAACTCTATCATGGTGTATATGATTCTATCAGAGTATTTGACGCAAATTTTTTTATCATTTTTTAATGTGAAAAAAACTAATGTATCTTAATATATACTTTATTTCATATATGAACATGACTTCAATGAAAGATTGCATGATTAAAGAAAAACTCAGTGTGGACTGTAATTAGGGCTGCACAAGGGGTTGAACATATCATATTTCTTAGAGTGCTGTTACACACGATATTTTTTTCAGCCCCAATTTCAGTCTTATATACATCGATAGAAAATCACGAGAGCATATACTTACATTAAAGAGTTATATGCATCGATAGAAATATTTCACATTTTCTATACATGCATCCATGCAATTCATTAAACTATATGTATCATTTTTGTAAAAACGTGTACCTCATTTGATAAGGTATACTATTTTTCAAAAATTTAAAATTCGTGTAGACTAGAGCGCTTGTTATCGATTTGTATCTCAACATATTTTTTATTTCATATAACAACATGTAATTTAATTGATCAATACATGTTGTTTGTATTCTTTAACTCACCGCATTGTACTCGTACAATTTCACTGTAATTAATAATAGTTCATACTTGATACATATTCTTTAACTCTCTCTCTCTCTCTCTCTATATATATATATATATATATATATATATATATATATATATATAGTGCAGTTTGCGCGAACCGTGTATATATATACATTTCTTATCGAGGTATATGCATAATGAAGAAAACATATCAGCTCATTGAAGCATATATCTCATTGGGCTATATGCTTATTTTATCGACATATATATCTTGATAACGGATGTATATATGTGATATAGACGATCGCATATTATCATTTCACTTTGTATGTGTGTGTGTACACAAATTAACATCAACCAAGCCTAGTTTTCTTAATTTTAGCGTGTAATTCATGAATCCTACCCTGCAATAACTTGTCAAAGACCATTTCTATGGTCAGTTCTCCGTATCCTGTTTAACTACCCTTTACTAAGTCTTGACGATTCCTCCCTATTTTTCCGGAGTCATTGATATTTTTACATTTCTATTACTTGTTGAAATCACTTTTTTTTTTTGTTTTTTGGAGGGTAAATAAATTATATTACTATTAACAAAATGCTTGTACAAAAAGTTTCATGTACAAAATGCATTCCCACCAAGAATGAAACTATAAAGTATTGTGAGGGAAGCACAGACCAAGCTGTGTTGCATCCCCACTACAATCCAGGCTCCTCTTGAAGGGAGATACACATTTGAAAAATAAAAATAAAAGATTTTGTCATCTACATCTTTCATACACTTCACCTACAGCATCACTATCCATGGCCTCTTTGAGTTCAGTCCAAAGTTCTGCAGAATGAAAACATTTCTCACTATCACTTGTAAGCCAAGCTGCAACCAGATCAGCTGGCCTATTGGCTTCACGCCATATGTGGATAGCTTTTCAATCAATCAGAAGATCTAGCTTGTGATGGATATCTTTGAAGATTCTAATTACACGCATGTTGAATCACTTTTGAATCCCCTGTAGTACAGTGTTTCCTAACTTTGTCCATCCACGCATTAGCATACGTCATTAACATACTCCTTTCTGTCTATATTATGTTTGGCATCTTGGTCCACAATTAGTTATGGATTTGTACAGAAAACCATGTATGCTTTTCTGTACAAATCGTTTGTAAATATGAACACAGAGAAGTTTGAGAGGATGTGTTTTTGGTTTTTTATGTTCTATGTGAACTGAAACAGAAAGGATGGCCATTTTCTATGGATGTGAGTTGGAATCTTTTTTGAAAGTCCTCCCTTCATCCGAACCTATACCTATTTCTTCAACTCCAATAATCACATGAAGGCCAGTGGACACTTTTCAACCATGAGCTGGCAGATTAATTCAAACATGGAATTGCGTTATTCCTTGATTGGTATAAGGGGACCTACTTATTAAATCATATGCCATCATATCAAGTCACATGTCATCACCTTTTATACATCAATGGAGCTTACCTGTCAAATCAACTTTGTACATCTCATTAACATTTTATTCTTTATCAACCAAACACTCCAACCTTTATTATTACGTTTTTCAACGAGAATAACTGAAAATACAACCCAACGGAAAATCACTTATTCCATTGATAAAATAAACAATTCCTGGAATGTGTATAAACCCTTAAATTGCTTATGCCTCTATCTAAACAAGCTTAGACTGACTGACTTGAATTCATCACTTTCAACGGCCACTTGCAATGAATTGGCCAAAGAATAAATCTACCAATTCATAATTTAATAGAGAAGTGATAGCATTGTCTGAATGTGATTATATAGTTGTTGAAGAATAGGTGTAAATCCTATATGACATTTCAATTCACATGCATTGAAAATAACATTCCTTCTAGTTTCAACTTACAGAGAACATTACAAGGAAGGTTGAATTGGAAAAGTTATTAGTCCATGGTTTCTGTTTGTCTAATAATTCCATCTAGAGATTGATGATTCTGTGACATTAATTCAGTGGATATGCCTGTGCTTTTTTTCATCCTCCACTTATCAGAAAGTTCTGATACATTATGGAGTGACTGGAAATTAAATGTCGAGAAAAATCTAAGCAGAGTTGGCTCATCCTGTATCATACAGAATCATAAAGAAAGTCTCTCTTTTTGTTTTGTATCTTCATTGGCGCCAAATGTGAGTGGAAATATGCATAACATCACTTTCAAGCAGTGTAATTGTGGTGATAACATATTAACATGTCAGCATCAATGTTCAATTGTCAATTTTGTACAGTTGAAATTTGTTCTTCGCTAGAACCAGTCAATGGTTTTTGTTACAAGTTTCTGTTTGCCGGATGCATTACGGAGATGTCCAGAGTCGTTTGATTATTTTCAACATTAGGATTTAATATTTTTTTTAAAAAAATCATCCATATATTTGTTCTTATCTGTTTTTAGTTTTGGGTAACTTATTTAATTGCATTAATTTAGTCAATTTACTAGGTATGTAATTTTTCCATTAACAGATTTCACATTTAAAGGAGGTTGTTTTTGCTTTTTTTTTTTTTTTTATGATTCATTAAAAAGGAAAACTTAATTAATAATCGTTCTTTTTATCTGATAACATGTTTTTTTGCTTTTGTTTTTGCTTTTTTGTGAAGATTAATTCTGTTGAAGATTATCCGTATAATTTTTATTTTTATTTTTGAGGCCCATTTCATAAATACTCATGCGGCTCATTTCCATTAGACGAATCTCAAAATGTGAAACCTGTTTAAAGTTGAGCATACATGATTTTGCATAAAAATTAAGTGGCAATATTAATTTAAATTAAAAGTAATATTTTGCGATCTACATCATGGTTTCCTTGATTATTATCTTGACAAAATATTGTGAATAATCCATGAAGTCCGATTTAGGACCTTATGGTCCATGTGTCTCAAAACCTTTTTATGTGGGTAGAAATCAATGTGTCAATCAAAAGTGTAGCTACATTAGGAGTGCAACAGGCGGGAAGAGTTGGGTTGGAGTTCAACCCAATCCAAGATTGGAGAAACTCAACTCAAATCCAACCCGACTCTCGGGTTTGAGAAGCTCAACCCAAACCTAACCCGTTGGATTTTGTTCGAGTTTGGATTGGATTCGGTTGGGCTCGGGTTGACTTGAAAAATGTATTATTTTAAATAATTGAAATTTTACAAGAGTGAATTCGCCTTATAACAAAAGTAAAAAAAAAAAAAAGATGAAAATGAGAAATATTTTTATTTAGATAATAAAGATATGTAAATTATAGAAGTGAAAGATTATACATAAAAATAAATGGTACAATTCAAATTTTATCATACACATTAAGAAATTATAATTTTCTTTAAAATATTTTACTTAGATATGGAAATTCTGAGTTTAAGTTACTTAGCTTGAACCCTCAACCCAACCTCAATCCTCCAAGCCCAACCCAAATGAGGTTTGGATTGCTCGGGTTCGGGCCCAGGTTGAATCCAAACGTTAAAACCTCAATTCAAACCTGTTCAAATTTCGGGCTGAGTCGGGTTCAACCCATCCAAGTTACACCCCTAAGCTAATTGCACCTTTTTGACATGCTACAAGAGTCTATTGATGACTAATGGATCTTTCTTGGTTAGTTCCCCCCGTTTTTTTTGATCCACTACTTGTCAAAAAGTTCTAATATATTACGGATTGAGTGGAAATTAAATGTTGAGAAAAATCTAAGCAGAGTTGGTCGAGAAAAATCTAAGCAGAGTTGGCTCATCCTGTATCATACAGAAAGTCTCTCTCCCTTTGTTTTGTATCGTACGTAATTGGCCAAATGTGAGTGGAAATATGTATAACATCTCTTTCAAGCAGTTTAATTGTGATGATAATTAACATATTAACATGGTCTGCATCAATGTTGAATTGTCAATTTTGTAAAGGTGAAAAATATTCTCTGCTTGAAAATATTAACATGTTTCCCGGATGCGTTACGTTGATGTCAAACCTGTTTAACGATGAACAAAATTGATTTGCATAAAAATTAAGAGGCAATATTTTTAAAAATTAAAAGTAATATTTTGCCATCCACATGATATTTTTTTATTGGCCCATAGAAGGGTTGTGATTCATTAAAGTTGAGCATACATGATTTTGCATAAAAATTAAGTGGCAATACTTTTTAATTTTTGCCATTCACATGAGGTTTAACTTTTTGTCAGATCAACAACGAGCTCTTTTAAGCATATAATATTATCCCACACTTTAATTCATATGGTCTCCTTGATTATTATCTTGACAAAATATTGTGAATAATCCATAATGTCCGATTTAGGACCTTATGGTCCATGTGTCTCTCTCAAGACCTTTTTATGTGGGAAGAAATAAATGTGTCATCACTTTCAAAGACCACTTGCAATGAATTGGCCAAAGAATAAATCTAACAGCTCATAATTCCATAGAGTTGTGATAGCATTGTCTGAATGCGATTATATAGTTGTTGAAGAATAGGTGTAAATCCTATATAACATTTCAATTCACATGCATTGAAAATAACATTCCTTTTAGTTTCAGCTTACAGAAAACATTACAAGGAAATATATGGATGACATCACTCCGGTCACAATGAAGATGTACAGCCTCTTTCAATTCTCCGTGGTGGAAAAACCTGGGACTGAACAGAGTATCTCTTGGACACCACCTGAGCCGGGGTGGATAAAAGTTAATTCTGATGGATCGTGCTCAGATGGTCGCTTTGCATACGGTGCTCTGGTTTGGGATAGCAATGGGGACTGTCATAAAGCCTTATCTGCAAGAGTTAGAGCAGCCTTAATTAATTTACTTGAGCTGAAAGGTCTCGTGGAGTGTCTGCGGCTCTGCACATCATAGAATCCCACTCGGGTGTGGCTAGAATTTGACTCTACTAAGTGATAGCCTGGATACATGGACGAGGAATCATCCTGTGGACTGCATTTAGAGATCTACGCTCTTTTGCTTTTCTGTCAGCCCCTTTACCTGAATGGAAAGCAACTCATGTTTTTCGAGAAGGAAATCGGGCCGCGGATCATCTTGCAGCTTATCAGTCCTCAATGGGAAGTACAATACATGAGCCAGCAGCCTTTTGGGATGCTCTCCAACAGATCTTACAAGAGGATAAAGAGGGGAAGCTCAATCTAAGGAAAAGCAAATGATATTCTGCTATATGTATTGTAAATGAGGGTAATCGCAATGGGTCTTTGATCAGACACTTTCCTCTTTTTGCTCATGTTTTGACACTTGTACATAGTATCTTTGTACATAAATACAAAAGTTTATCAAGCGAAAAAAAAAAAACATTACAAGGAAGGTTGAGTTGGGAAAGTTATTAGTCAATGGTTTCTGTTTGTCCAATAATCCATCTAGAGATGGATGATTTCAGTGGATATGCCTGCATTTTTTTTTCATCCACTACTTGTCAGAAGGTTCTAATACATTACGGAGTGAGGGGAAATGTCCAGAAAAATCTAAGCAGTGTTGGCTCATCCTGTATCATAAAGGATCATGGCAGTTCATAGGCCATGAGGAGATATTTGCTAATTACATTTAATTCCAGCGAAGTGGAACTAAAATTTTCATTCTCGTACATTACATTAACAAATACAATGAGAGAATATTGACTTCTCTCTCTCTCTCTCTCTCTCTCTACACACACACACACACACACACACACAAGAAGATCTGATTAACTATGCTTCCATTTCTCCATCTATATGAGAACAGCCATCAATTGATGTAACTTGATTGTTTCGGCTTCCTTCCAGACAGGAAGCAGGTTGCAAGCAGTTAGCTCTTTTGACACCCACCGCATAGTTGGGCGAGATCGTGGATCAGCACGCAAGCAAGCAAAAGCCACGACAGCTGATAGTATCACTTGACTTGCAGTTTGGCCCACAGGAGGACTGAGACGGTGGTCTAAGACATCCTTGAATGGTGTGTCCTGGCCTTCATCTGATGATAAAACAGAGATGAATTCCCCTGGATGTCTTCCCATTATCACCTCCAGAGCCACAACTCCAAAGCTGTACACGTCGCACTTCTCTGTCACCATCATGGTATAAGCAAGTTCTGAAAAGAAAAAGAAAAGAAAAGTAAAGATGAAATGAGGATTTAAAGGTAACACAACCAACTATATACTACATGTTACTTATTGAAGTAGTCTCATAGTTTCCTTTTCATTTATTGTTGTATCTTATTATTCAATAAATACAACCATATAAAAGATTGAATAATTCATCACTATTCCCCATAGGTAGACCATTGAAAAAAACATGTGATCACATCTATCTTACTCAAAGTAACATTTACGCACCTGGGGCGACGTATCCACATGTACCAGCAAGAGTGGTCCAATTGGAAGAATCAGGCTTTAGAAGCCTGGCAGTGCCGAAGTCCGACACGCAAGCCTTGAGTTCCGAATCTATCAAAACATTGTTGCATGATATATCCCGATGGACTATGGGTGGGATGCAGTCATGGTGCATGTAAGACAGAGCATGAGCAACATCTTTAATAATTGTTACTCTCTCAGTCCAGTTCAATTTCATTGCCAGTTCCTCATCCCTTAAGATATTAGATAAGCACCCTCTTTCCATGTATTCATACACAAGTAACATGAACCCAGGACTGGAGCAAAACCCATAGAGCTTCACAATGTTCCGATGCCGAATTTCAGTTAATGTCCTTATCTCACTTCTGAAAGATATTTCTTCAAATGTTTCTCCACCCTCGAGAGGATGTAATTTTTTCACAGCAACCACCATACCCGATGGAAGTTTCGCCCTGTAGACGGTGCCATATCCTCCCCTCCCTATGCAATATTTATCATCAAAATTGTTGGTGGCCTCGATGATATCCTTGTATGAGATCTTTCCTTCGGAGTTCCACATTGAATATAAACCTCCTATCTCATCTCCTCCCTCTTTCTCTGTAGTTTGCTTTCTCTTATAATAACAGAAGGCAATGCAAGCAGAAACAGATATAACAAATAGTGCACCAAGTATGGGAAGAAGAACAACCAGAACCTTGTGATTTTTATCCCCATCAGCCTTTCTCTTGGAAGTTGAACTACATGGAGGAAGACCTTGAACATCACCACACAGACCTTTATTTCCGATGAATGACTGAGCAGGAGCATGTTGAAAGAATTGGGAATCAGGTAGAGGACCTTCCAAATCATTGAATGACAAATCGATTGACAATAAGCTGCGAGCATCTGCGAATGAAGCTGGGAGAGCACCTGTAAGCTGGTTGTAAGAGAGATTCAGATTTTCTAGCATGGCAAGGTTTCCTAACTGTGACGGTATATTTCCAGCAAGCGAGTTATGGCTGAGGTCTAGTACATCTTGCAGGTTGATCAGGTTCCCAATCTGAAATGGGATCTCCCCACTTAAATCATTTTGGCCCAGTTTCAAGCTCCGCAATTGTGAGCAGTCCCCAATCTGCCCAGGAATTGATCCAGTGAGATTATTCAGTGACAGATCAAATATCTCAAGGCTGTGTAACTTTCCAATCTCCAACGGTATGCTGCCTGAAATTCGGTTATGATTCAGAATCAGGTTCTCCAGAGAAGTCATTCCTCCCATCTCTTTTGGAATCCCTCCTTCTAGGCGGTTAGAAGAAAGGTCCAGTACAACTAGCTTAGAGAGTCTCCCAATTTTGGGAGGTATTGTCCCTGTAAGCATATTCCCTGAGATTTTAAGACTTGTCATGTTCTGGCAGTCCCCCCAGTTTGGTGATATCTCGCCGGACAATCTGTTGAAGCTCATGTCTATGTACTGAAGATGGGGATATGCACCAAAGTCTTCAGAGAGATTCCCTTCGAGCTGGTTTCCATCCAGACGTACTCTTCTCAAACTAGTACAATTTCTCAAGCTTCTGGGGATGGGTCCAGTGAAATGATTGTTGGCCACAACCAAGTGTTGGAGCAATCCACCATCGCATATTTGGGAAGGTAGTTGGCCGGAGAAATCATTATCAAGCAAATCAAATATGGACATGTTTGTGAGATTAGCCATTTCTTGAGGTAGTGGACCAGACATTTGGTTTCCTAACAACCGGAGATCCATTAAGCTGGTCAGATTACCGAAAGACGAAGGGATGGGACCGGTGAGGTTGTTGGAATACAACCAAATGGAGGCCAGGTATTGGAGGGTCCCTATCTCTTGAGGTATGGAGCCCGATATCTTGTTTTCGAAAAGGAACAGGGTAATAAGCTGGCTCATATTGCTGAGTGAGGAAGGGATTGGACCAGTGAGATCATTCGTGAAAAGAATTAACCCATATAGATTTTGGAGATTCCCAATCTCTGGAGGGATGGAGCCAGAGATTTGGTTGTTAGTGAGAAGTAGTACGTTGAGGTTTGTCAAGTTTCCTATAGTCGAAGGTATTGGGCTGGAGAGGAAGTTGGATGACATGTCTAGCACATTCAGATTGATCATATTTCCTATTTCTCTAGGAATGGAACCTGAAAGTTGGTTTTCATACAAGAAAAGTTGTGTCAGCTGAGTCAAATTACACAGTGACACCGGAATTGTGCCGCTGAGTTCATTCTTATGCAGTCCTAGGTCGACCAGATTTTTCAAGTCTCCCATTTCAGGAGGAATCGAGCCATTCAATTGGTTTTCAAAGAGTCTCACTTTTTGAAGATTGGATAGCAATCCAATCTCAGATGGAATCGCTCCGGTGAGGTTATTTTCTTGAAGTTCAAGTGATATGAGTTTTGTCCAACTGGTTAAGAAACGGGGGGATATCTCACCCGTTAGATTATTAGTTGAAAGATCAATCTTGGTTAAGAGGGAAAGGTTGGCCAGTGAAAGTGGTATGGACCCAGAAAACTGATTCTGGTACAGACTGAGTGAGGTGAGTTTGGAAAGTGTGCTGAGGCTAGGTGGGATGGTACCATAGAGCGCATTCATGCTGAGGTTGAAACGAACAAGACCGGGAAGTGAAGAGAAGTCAAGTGCATCGAGATTACCTTCCAAGCCTGCGCCGGATAGATTTATCTCCGTTAGTGCTGTCCTGGAAGTACCACCGTTGTTGCATGTTATCCCAAACCAATTGCATGGTGTGCTTTTGGTGGATGTCCATGAATTGAGGGAGTGGCTCTGGAGGCTGTCCTTCCACTTGAGGAGAGCTTGTGCTTCTGTCTCCAACAGTTTTGCTGCTGCTGCTGCTGCTGTTGGAGGAGAATGAAAGATGAACATGATGAGCACAAAAGCAAAGGAAATGAGGTGTATATGTGTGGGAGTGGTCTCCATGGTATGTGAAAATTCTGGTTTGTGCTTGATGGTGGTGGGAGTTTTACAGTATTTAAGTATAGCAAGTATAGATGCATGACTTATTTATAAGCTATTCTTCTTTAGTAAGTGGAAACAATGTGAACGCATTGACTTGATGAGGTTTGTTTTGTTGCATGCACTTTCAAAGAAAGTCTCTCTCCTTTTTCTTTATATCGGAATTGGCCATATGTGAGTGGAAATATGCATAACATCTCTTTCAAGCAGTCTAATTGTGACGATAACATAATAACATGAATGCATCCAACATTTCTCAGAATGGAGGATCTTTCATGCTTATAGAGAAGCAAATCGTGTTGCTGAACATCTAGCTGCGGCACAATCTACCATTGGCATCACTGAATTCCTCCCCTCCCATCTATGGGATGCCCTCCGACTGCTCTTACAAGAAGACAAGGACAAAAAAATCCAGATTCGAGAAGTCCAGGTCCATTAAAATGCATGCCAATCCTCTGTTAGCTTGCTATTCTCAGTTCTCTCTCATAGAGGTCTATTGTAATTTGCTTTAACTGGGTGGGAACTGTTCTCATCTACCCTCCTTTGGACAATCCTTTTTGTAATGCTTTGTAAATTCTTCTACTGCTATAGAAATCTTATTACCTAGCAAAAAAAAATAAATAAATAAATGAAAATGTTGTACAGTTGAAAAATATTCTTTGCATAAGATTGAGCATGCATGATTGTTACGTAAATATTATTTTAAGTAATGCTATTTTCATCAGATGTAATATTACACTTTTTCATTTGTCTGACACAGATTCTTAGTGTGTGTCACATAATGGTTTTGTAGCTTTTTATGCAAGATAGTTGATTATATACTCTATTTTAAGGATTGGATTCCAGGGGTTTAGTTTAACCTTTTTTATTTTTAGAAAAATAAAAATATGTAATGAATTTGTGGATATATAATTTGTTTTTCAGAATATCATGTATTTCATTACGCATGAGAATGTACTTTTATAAAAAAAAATCAAAATGGTTGGGCAAAGGTGCTGGATATACTTACTAATCATTTTGTATTTAAGTTTTATGATGGTCTCCTTGATTATTTATCTTGACAAATTAATGTGAATAGTGCATGATCTGTTGGGGTTTATTTGGATAGAGGCATAAGCCATTCTACTATGAGGTTTATATCTATTCCCGGAATTGTTAACTTTATCAATGGAATACGTGATTTTTTGTTTGGTTGTGTTTTTTGTTATTTTTGTTGAGAAACGTAATAATAAAGGTTGAAGTGTTTGATTAATGAAAAATAAAATATGAATAAGGTGTAAAAAATTGATTTAACATGTAAGTCTCATTGATGTATAAGAAGTGATGACATATGATTTGAAATGAAAAAAAAAAAAAAACTTTAGGATCCACTTATGATTATTGTTGGGCTAATTGCATGGGTAAATGGGGGTTACTATACCCTTTTATCCTTTGTTATTTCGACATCCAAATACCACATTATTCCCCTCACCTAAACACTTTTTTTTTCTTTTATTCCGTGCCTATTCTTATTTATTCTCCTCTTATTACTCCACCAAAACAATCCTTAATGCCCAATTTAGGACTTTATGGTCCATGTGCCTCAAGCTCTTTCTAGTTGGGTAGAAATGAATGAGTCAATTAAAATTAAATGTTGTAATAAAAATAAAATAAAACATGTACAACTTTTTCACGTGCTACCGGGATGACTATACCATTGGATAGTTTAACTTTTTCACATGTGCAACTTTTTTTTTTCCTTAGAAAGAAAATCATTAGTTGGGGTGTCAAATTTTTTCTCCTTTGGAAAGAAAGTCATTAGTTGGGGTGTGACAGAGTTTTTTTTTATTTTTTTTTATTTTTTTGTCTCAGATAGCTATACTAGATAGATAATAATTCATACAGAATAAACAAATTTTTTGGTTTGTTATCTTTTTGTTATTTTTATTAAGAAATGTAAAAACAATATTTTTGTTGTTTATTAATGTTGGATAAAATGATAATAAGTGGTGCTATGATGGATAAGAGATGGATAAGAGTTTATGATTTTTATCATTATACCTCAATATAAATTATTTGTATTTGGAAATAAGTGTATATGTGTAAAAAATGTACGTGTGATTTGATAGATGTAACATTTTTGAAGTGTACATGATAGTGTTAGGTGAAATAGTTTTTTTTAAAACGACACAAAATAATGTTTTTATTCATTAGCTTAGATAACCTCTAATAAATAATTTCAACACCACCTAGAAGTTATCGAGTCTATTTTTAGCTTACCGAGGTGTACCTTTATGAAATCTAAAGTACTACTGAAACTGCTTATTTTTGTCCAATTATATATAATTGAAAGGTGGATATGTAATAATAGAAACTGCTTGTTTTTGTCCAATTATATATAATTGAAAGTTGGATATGTAAAAATAGAAGTCATGCTCAACCTGCTCTCCCTGCATCAAATCTCGCTGACAACGATACTGAAAAGTATGTGAAAAAATTAACCTCATCACTTACACTGGTTTAGTGTACCTCTGTTTTCATCTTTTCTTCTCTCTGAAAAAGCTCGAGTGTAGTGTAGAAGGCCCATGTGGATTTTGATCAGGCTTTGGACTTTCTGATAAAGAGGTAAGGCCTTTGGGTTCTAATTTTAGGCTTTCAAATGGTTTTGCATCCAATTTTGGGCTTGCATATTAGAATTTTGGTTTTTTTTTTTGTTGGAAAAAAGATACACACAGCTTCCATTGCAGCTTCAATTGCAGTCCATCTTATTTTTCTCTTTTTTTCTAAAAAAAATCATACACTTATCTTTTGAAGTGCATAGTGTTATGTGAAATAAAATATATACTGAGATACATTAGTGTATTTTTCTTCATAATGAAAATATATAAAAAAATTGGGTCATATACTATGATAGGATCCATACACTATGATAGTAGAGTATATACTACGTTATCATAACTATAAGGCTGTAAAATGGACTGTAAAAAAAATTGCGCGTATCAGCGCTCTTTTTTTTTTTTTTGCTGATGACATCGTCTTTTCTTTGGGAAGCAATAGTTGAGCATAGAAGGCCCATGTGCCGTGGGAGGAGGAGGATGATGGTGATCATGGACGGCGCGGTAGCAAGGGAGTGACATCGATAGGCGAGCGACGGTGCGGTGATGATCGTGCGATAGCGCGCAACAAGTGAGCGATGACGATAGCGATTGTGTAATGATTGTTCTTCGCCGGTGATGGCAAAAGAAAAAGGGAAAGTGAATAAAAGTGAAGAAAAAATAAGGAGATGAGAGAGAAGGGGCAGGTGGTGCATTTGGTGTTTCAATGAGAAGTTTTAATAAGGTGGTGAGTTTGATAATAAATAAAATGTTCGAAGGTGAGAATAAAAAGGTGGTGCCCAAAACCAAAAAAGAGGTGGGAATATCCGTGCCCTTTTTCTAAATCACTGCTTGGTGAAAAATCAGAACATCAACCACATATTATCAAATTAATATCTGAAAATTCAAATGTACAATTATGATCGACATGCTACTGAGCACTGCACAGAAAATTCATAAAAGGTGTTCAAAATACCAACAATAAGCAATTAGATATTAATCAGCTATACATTAATTAAATCCATGAAAATATAAATAACAATTCAAAATGGGTTAGATATCAAATTCAGATATAGGTGTATCTAAAATTTGAATGATCAAATACACATTCCATTAAATTTGAATGAGTCGAATAATGTTGATATAAATCTAAAAAATATCATGAATAACACATTATGCATAATTATACATAAACACACAATCATAAAACGATTGCACAACTCATACCTGTTACACTATAATGCATATAAATTAAGATACAAGTCATGTATTTGAATTTAAAATTAAATTCAGATTTAATACATGTATACGATTATTCCAAGGAATAAAATTTATTTAGATCGTAAAAGGACTAGCCTGAATGGATCGCCATTGTTTGCATCACAAACTGGTCACAAATAAAACCAAATGAATCAAATTCTTCTCTTCTCCACCGATCGAACGAAAATAAAAATAAAATTAGAAGTTTATTTTCAAATCCATCTGAAAACTAAAAAATCGCAATATATTGTAATATTTGGAATCTGAAAAAACTTAAACTGGATTTATCAATTTTTGTTTGAACCAGAATCAAATCGCACAGAAAAAAAAAATCGTGAATTCTCTTCGTATACACCAACCATATATTTGTTTTCCAATTAGCCGATCATTCACAAATCAGAATCGTAAAAAATTTTGGACGTCAAATTGAAAACAAATATTAAAAAACAGAAAGATATCATAAATCATAACTACTTCGGGATTATGGAATATTAAAACGATTAATTAGGAAGAGGGGTAATATAGATATTTTAAATTAACTTGCCGCCTTATGAGGTTTAGGATGGGGTTTATCAATTGGGGCCTAAAAATTATTATTGTTTCAATAATAATTTGACTACACTAGTGTCAATGATTGTAGTAATTGAATACGGTTACTGTCAAATACATAAATGTATGAAGCTTTATTATTTTTTTTTGAAAAAAATAAATAAATTGTATGTCGAGTATATTTGTATTGTTAAACAGTCAGTTTGTGAGTCGATTCATGCATGAATCAAGTTTTTTCATGAAATATAAGAGAAAAATCAATAATTTTTCATCTTTACTTCTCTCTGGGAAGCAAGAGTGGAGCGTGGAAGGCCCATGTGGATTTTGATCAGGCTTTGGACTTTCTGATAAAGAGTTAAGGCCTTTGGGATCCAATTTTAGGCTTTCAAATAGTTTTGCATCAAATTTTGGGCTTGCATATTAGGGTTTTTTTTCTTATTCTGATGACATCGTCTTTTCTATATGGGAAGCAATAATTGAGCATAGAAGGTCCATGTGCCGCGGGAGGAGGAGGATGATGTTGATCATGGACCGCGCGATAGGGGTGACGGTTGTTCTTCGCCGGCAACAGCAAAAGAAAAGGAGAAGTGAATAAAAGAGAAGAAAAAAAGAGAGGAGAGAGAACGGAGAGGTGATGCATTTGGTGTTTCAATGAAGAGGTTTTAATAAGGTGGTGAGTTATATAATAAATAAAATGTTAAAAGGTGAGAATAAAAAAGTGGTGCCCAAAACAGAAAGGGTGGTGGGAATATCCGTGCCCTCTTTCTAAATCTATCATAAGTTTTATCATACTAAACTGAGTGTGAAAATATTTCTTATTATTTGTGTTTTTATAAGCATTAACCGAAAACAAGAGAATTATATATCATGAGATTTAGCTAATATATAATGATGGTTTTTTACTATGAGAAATTTTTATTTAACCGGATCTAACTCATCCTATATGTGATCACGCATTCTTACGAGCAGAAATCATGTATTTAAATCTTCCTGAAATTTTCATATCTATTTTTTTTAGCGTTGTTACCCTTAGTCTATGAGGACAGTGTCCAACAAGTTATATTATTATGTTCCTT
The DNA here is from genome assembly GCA_030737845.1 of Acorus calamus. Classification (NCBI taxonomy): domain Eukaryota; kingdom Viridiplantae; phylum Streptophyta; class Magnoliopsida; order Acorales; family Acoraceae; genus Acorus; species Acorus calamus. Next base: position 32,359,590 of record CM060875.1, read on the forward strand.
TTTAGGTGAGGTAATCGTCATGTTTTATTTACATTTATTAAATATTGATTTATTTAATTTGAAATTGAGTGAGACGAGATGTACTATTTTTTAAAATTAAAACATGTTTAGGCTGTTTGTCCCTAATATTCTCTTTATTTTCTTTATTGTAGTTTAGGATTTATCCATCATAGCTTATTTGTATTTACCCATGCATCGTTTGTATTTTCTGTACTCGATTTAAGGTATTAAAAATCTAAACTGGGGAAGATTTCCGTGTGGACAATTTTTTTTTGATGGTTTGACATGGTGTGTTACATTTGGAAAGAAAATCATATGTTCAGTTCTAATTGCAGTCTATACCATTTTTTCTAAATTATATTTTCTTACATTGATGTATATGTTATTATATGAATTGAAATATATATTGAGATATAATAGTATATTTTCTTTTCGTTTCGAAAAAATAAATTTTTTTGTGTCATACACTATATGATAGAACACCATACAAAATAAATGATAGAACTCCATACAATATGATAGCGCAATCATAATGTATGGTGCTGCAGACTGGGCTGCAAAATGGATCGAGTGTATCAATGCTCTTTTAGAAATTACAGATGAATATACAAGCACTGATAAACACAATACATTTTGTAGCCCTGGCCCATACACTATGATAGCGTATTATATACTACGTTATCATACTATGCTATCGTAGCATATACTACTCTATCATGGTGTATATGATTCTATCAGAGTATTTGACGCAAATTTTTTTATCATTTTTTAATGTGAAAAAAACTAATGTATCTTAATATATACTTTATTTCATATATGAACATGACTTCAATGAAAGATTGCATGATTTAAAGAAAAACTCAGTGTGGACTGTAATTAGGGCTGCACAAGGGGTTGAACATATCATATTTCTTAGAGTGCTGTTACACACGATATTTTTTTCAGCCCCAATTTCAGTCTTATATACATCGATAGAAAATCACGAGAGCATATACTTACATTAAAGAGTTATATGCATCGATAGAAATATTTCACATTTTCTATACATGCATCCATGCAATTCATTAAATTATATGTATCATTTTTGTAAAAGCGTGTACCTCATTTGATAAGGTATACTATTTTTCAAAAATTTAAAATTCGTGTAGACTAGAGCGCTTGTTATCGATTTGTATCTCAGCATATTTTTTATTTCATATAACAACATGTAATTTAATTGATCAATACATGTTGTTTGTATTCTTTAACTCACCGCATTGTACTCGTACAATTTCACTGTAATTAATAATAGTTCATACTTGATACATATTCTTTAACTCTCTCTCTCTCTCTCTCTCTATATATATATATATATATATATATATATATATATATATAGTGTGCAGTTTGTGCGAACCGTGTATATATATACATTTCTTATCGAGGTATATGCATAATGAAGAAAACATATCAGCTCATTGAAGCATATATCTCATTGGGCTATATGCTTATTTTATCGACATATATATCTTGATAACGGATGTATATATGTGATATAGACGATCGCATATTATCATTTCACTTTGTATGTGTGTGTGTACACAAATCAACATCAACCAAGCCTAGTTTTCTTAATTTTAGCGTGTAATTCATGAATCCTACCCTGCAATAACTTGTCAAAGACCATTTCTACGGTCAGATCTCCGTATCCTGTTTAACTACCCTCTACTAACTCTTGACGATTCCTCCCTATTTTTCCGGAGTCATTGATATTTTTACATTTCTATTACTTGTTGAAATCACTTTTTTTTTTTGTTTTTTGGAGGGTAAATAAATTATATTACTATTAACAAAATGCTTGTACAAAAAGTTTCATGTACAAAATGCATTCCCACCAAGAATGAAACTATAAAGTATTGTGAGGAAGCACAGACCAAGCTGTGTTGCATCCCCACTACAATCCAGGCTCCTCTTGAAGGGAGATACACATTTGAAAAATAAAAATAAAAGATTTTGTCATCTACATCTTTCATACTCTTCACCTACAGCATCACTATCCATGGTCTCTTTGAGTTCAGTCCAAAGTTCTGCAGAATGAAAACATTTCTCACCATCACTTGTAAGCCAAGCTGCAATCAGATCTGCTGGCCTATTGGCTTCACGCCATATGTGGATAGCTTTTCAATCAATCAGAAGATCTAGCTTGTGATGGATATCTTTGAGGATTTTAATTACACGCATGTTGAAATCACTTTTGAATCCCCTGTAGTACAGTGTTTCCTAACTTTGTCCATCCACGCATTAGCATACGTCATTAACATACTCCTTTCTGTCTATATTATGTTTGGCATCTTGGTCCACAATTAGTTATGGATTTGTACAGAAAACCATGTATGCTTTTCTGTACAAATCGTTTGTAAATATGAACACAGAGAAGTTTGAGTGGATGTGTTTTTGGTTTTTTATGTTCTATGTGAACTGAAACAGAAAGGATGGCCATTTTCTATGGATGTGAGTTGGAATCTTTTTTGAAAGTCCTCCCTTTATCCGAACCTATACCTATTTCTTCAACTCCAATAATCATAAAAAAAAAACAAAAAGCTAGGTCGGAAAAAAGGCGATCTTGGTGGGATTTACTCCCTACACCTCCGGCGACATGGAGCTGCCGGACAGCCCCTCGGTTGTCTCTGCTCCTTCCTCCTCCAAGCCACCTCCTCCTCCTCGGGGGGTACTATCGATAGCGTTCTTCTAAAGCTCTCAGGGTCCAAACCCCCTTCAATCGCAGGATCGGCTGGAGAATCTGACACAACAATGGTCACTCTATCTGACCCCTCTCAACAAGTACCCCAGGATGTAGCAGCGGCCTCTACTGGAAAGGTCCTTCTTCTCAAAGCAGTGACCCCTGTTACAGCAGAGAAAGCCCCCGTTCGTTCCAGCTGCCATTCCATTGGTTGAAATTGCTGATCCTGCCAAAGCCAACAACTCTGGAGGTGGTCGTCCTCCTCTCAACAAAGGTAAGGGCCCTCTCCATGAAGCATCTTCTAGGTCCATTCCAGCTCACAACCTCTCAAGCAGACCTTCCAGGGCTCCACAAATGAATAGGAGACAGGAATCCCCAAATTCCTCACCTATTTTAGCTACTATGAGCCGAAGTTGGGCCCAATTGTTTCCAAATCCTTCAAAAGGTCAATCTGATAATGATTTATGCTTCATTGAACCGGTTATTGAAAATGGAGAACCTGTTGTCCCCAGCGAAGAGGCAGACTACACTGAAATGGATGACCATTGGCGTCTATCCCTAATAGGGTACGTTATTGGGAAAAAACCATACTACAAAGCCTTTGTTGATTATTTATATCGTGTATGGAAACCCAAGGGCAGCTTAGAGATCCTCATGAGGGGAGGCGGATTCTTTGTCGCAAGATTCTCCAATGAGGAGGACATGAAGGCCGTCATTGAAGGAGGGCCATGGCTGATGGGAGGTAGACCTATTGTCCTACGCAAATGGGCTAGGGGAATGACGATGGAATTGGAACGACTAGAAACTATTCCAATATGGATACGTTTTCCACAATTACCACTTCATCTATGGGGGAAAAGAATGTTAAGCAAGCTCTCCAGTGTCATTGGGACTCCTTTATACATGGACTCCTCTACAGCTACTAGATCTCGTGTAGAATTTGCACGAATCTGTGTGGAAATCTCAGCAAACTCACACCTTCCGGATTCGATTCGTCTCAAGGAAGATGGAACTCTTAAAGATCTTAGAGTGGATTATGAATGGAAGCCTTCGCCTTGTAAATCTTGTAACACATTTGGGCACACAGAGGCACAATGCTCTTTATCTAGTGCTCCTAACAAGCCATCACCCACTGTGAGTAAGGATGCACAAGCAGTAGCTAATAACAATGCACTAGCTAAGGGAAATTCGAGGAATGTGTGGATCCCTGTCAAGACAGGACACAAAACCACTGCCATTACAAATGAAGCTTCTACCTCCATCTCGCATGACAATACCTATTCTCTCTTATCTGAGGAATTCATAGCATCTGAAGACATAAATGGACACGCTTCACAGGCTGCACTACATGGCGACTCTCCTCTAGAGAAAAATCCAACTACTCAATCCCAAGAACAGCTACAGCAAAAGCATGTCTTAGATGCACATTCACTCTCAGAGCAAGATCCAGAATTAATGCAGAAACAGAATCAACAAGCACTGGAAAGCATCAAGATTCTGGTCACTAAAGCCGGGGCTCTCAATGGAGCAGAAGGTGTCCCTCCTCTTGTGCTGCCATCAAATACTGGGTTCGCATCTGAAAAGGGGGATGACATACATCAGGATAATGCTACTACAGCCAGGAATGTGTCTGTTCACCATGTCCTTGATGATAAGGATGACTTCATCATAGATCTCTCTGATACTCCACAATCGGGGCAGGAAATCTCCTCACAGCAAAGAAGTCCTCAGGAAACAATTCAGGCTATGGTTAAAGGGGGTGGCGCTCAAAAAAACATCAAGGTTCCAGGGAATAAAGCAGATCATCCTGGAGGGCCTGTAATGCCTAGCTCTAAGAACAAAAAGAGAGAGAAGAATCATCATAAGCCTGATTCAAACCCTCAAAAAAAGAAGTCCTCCAAGGGACCTCCCTCTTAGTATCAGCCCCTAGGGGGTGTGTATCTGACCTCTATAATGTCTGTTACAATGAACTTCGTTTTTTGGAATGTTCGTGGGCTGAATAGTACAGATAAGCATCGTGATTTGAAGGAATTCCTTAATATCCACAAACCTCTACTGCTTTGCCTGATTGACACCAAATTGGATGAATCTTCTATACCAGCTATGCAAAGAAAACTGGGGTCTTATCCATGCTACTATCTTTCGCCGGAATCTCGTATTTGCCTTTTATGGCACTCGGACCAGTTGGATATCCAGATTATTGTGGCCACTCAACAATTTGTTCACTGCACTATTCTCTGCAAACAATCTCATAAAAGATTTCTAGTCACAGCAGTTTATGCTTCGAATAGCAGTGTAGAACGGATAAATCTTTGGGACTCTATCAAGCAGTTATCTTCAACCATTGGTCATTTGGGGTGGATTGTTGGAGGGGACTTCAATGAAGTCAGATTCAGCAATGAAAAAGTGGGAGGTCTCCCTATCCATTCTCGCCGAGTCCGCAAATTCAACTCATGTGTTCTGCTCTCCGGTCTTGATGATTTAAAAGCCATTGGTCACACTCTCTCCTGGTGCAATCGACAATCAAATCAGATTATGTGCCGCCTTGATCGCGTAATGGGCAATCAGAACTTCATCAACGAGTACCCTCATTCTATAGTAGAATATCTTCCACCCGGTATCTCTGATCACTCTCCATTAAAAGTTATCTTTGAACCTTCAATTCCATCTGGGCCACGGCCCTTTAAATATTTTGAATCATGGGAGGCACACCCTTCCTTTAACTCGATAGTTTGTGAAGCTTGGTCACTGCATGTAGCTGGAAACCCCATGTATCAATTCTCCAAGAAGCTCTACAACACAAAACTAGCACTCAAAAGGTGGAACAGGGACGAATATGGGCCTCTTCATCATCAACTTGCTACTTGTAAAAGGGAGTTAAATTCCATTCAGACTGCTCTTCAGTTGAATCCCACGGATCACCAATTCAGAAATCAAGAAAAGGTCATGCGGGTTCAGTATACCTCTCTTCTTGATCAAGAGGAGAAATTTGCGAGGCAGAAATCTCGCCAACTATGGCTTGAAGCTGGAGACTCAAATACAAAATTTTTCTATAACTCAATCAAGCGAG
>CM060875.1:32375378-32488978 GCA_030737845.1 Acorus calamus
GGGGGGGGGGGGGGGGGGGGGGGGGGGGGGTGTTTAAACTTGCTTCAATGTGCAAATCATGCATATGAAATTTGGAAAAGTTCAATTGAACTGAATTATTGTTAAATCAAATATTCCTGTTTATAAATATTCCAAAGGCATGGTCTTTTTTGACATCTCATAATTTTGTAGACCAGAACTCTTGTCTTCCGTTAGCATCATCACAATAATAAAATTATAAAACACTATTAAGGCTTACAAATCTGGAGATGGATATACAATCTCAAATCTCGACTTCTGCAACAACTAGGTACACAAAAGTTCATGTCTTGTTCTCACCTGATCGTAAGCGGATCGAGCCATATGTTGGAGACTGATGTTCACCTTCCACTTCTAAGAAACAGAGAAATACAACAGCCAAAAGAACTATGACAACAAATGCCTTTAACCTCATTTTTGGATGGATGAGAATGGACATTGCGTTACTCAAGTCTCTCTCTCTCTCTCTCTCTCTCTCTCTCTATCTATCTATCTATCTATCTATATATTTATAGAGTAGTGATATGGTGTGGTTCGTGTGAACCGCATATATACATCTTTTATCGAGGTATACGCATGATAAAGAAAATATATCAGCTCATTAAAGCATATACCTTATTGAGTTATATGCTTTCTTTATTGATACATATATTTCGATAAGGGATTTATATATGTAGTTCGCACGATCGCATATTATCATTTCACTCTGTGTGTGTGTACACAAATCAACATCAACCAAGCCTAGTTTTCTTCGGTTTAGCGTGTAATTCAAGAACCCTACTATGCAATAACTTGTCAAAGACCATTTCTACCGTCAGTTCTCCGTATCCTTTTTAACTACCCTTTTCTTAGTCTTGACGAATGCTCCCTTTTTTTTCCGGAGTCATTGATTTACATGGACAAAAACACTTAAGATGATATTTTTGCATTTCTGTTACTTGTTGAAATCACTTTTTTTTTTTCGCTTGGTAAACATTTGTATTGCTAAAATTAGTAAAATGTACAAAACTGTAAAGGTCAACAGTTGTGAAAAGGGAAACAAAAGGATGTCAATGGATTGATGTGTGAAAATATCAACCCATTGCTTTACAAGAAAACTAGCAAGTCAAGAGACCAAGCTTACACAATCATGTTAAAGGTCATTCCTTTATGAAGTACGGAGGTGGATAGTACCTGTTTTGTCTTCATGGAGTTGCTGAGAGAGCTCCTCCCAAAATTGAAATCACTTTTGAATCTCCTGTAGTACATTGTTTCCTAACTTTGTCCATCCACGCATTAGCATACGTCATTAACCTACTCCATTCTGTCTGTATTATGTTTCACATATTAGTCCACAATTAGTTATGGATTTTTTTTTGACCAATTGCAATTTTCATTATTGATGGATGACTTTTGTTCTGTTCCCCATGATTGACTGGTCATCAGTTGAGTTCGTAAATAACATGTTATCACATCAAATCATCTGTCATCACCTCTTATACATCAATGGAGTTTATATGTCAAATCAACTTTGCACATCTCGTTCACATTTTATTCTTCATCAACCAAACACTTCAACCTTTATTATGACGTTTTTCAATGAAAATAACTGAAAACACAACCAAACAGAAAATCAATTATTCCATTGATAAAATTAACAATTCCTTAAATAGCTTATGCGTCTATCTAAACGAGCTTAGACTGACTGACTTGAATTCATCACTTTAAAGGGCCACTTGCAATGAATTGGCCAAAGAATAAATCTACCAATTCATAATTTAATTGAGAAGTAATAGCATTGTCTGAATGCGATTATATAGTTGTTGAAGAATAGGTGTAAATCCTATATAACATTTCAATTCACGTGCATTGAATATAGCATTCCTTCTAGTTCGACTTACAGAAAACATTACAAGGAAGGTTGAGTTGGGAAAGTTATTAGTCCATGGTTTCTGTTTGTCTAATAATCCATCTAGAGATCGATGATTCTGTGACATTAATTCAGTGGATATGCCTGCACCACCCCTCGCTTGGCGAGGTGGTTGAGATGCATCCTCCCTCATGGGAGGTGGGGTTCAAAACCCGACTAATACCTTGTGTGTGTACTAGCCTTTTTAAGTTTGGATTGTAGGCCTTGAACCCCGTCGTTGTATCCGTCCCTCGTGAGTCTTTTTATCAAAAAAAAAAAAAAAAAACATCCAATGGATATGCCTGCACTTTTTGTCATCCACTACTTGTCAGAAAGTTCTGATACATTACGGAGTGAGTGGACATTAAATGTCGAGAAAAATCCAAGCAGAGTTGGCTCATCCTGTATCATACAGAATCATAAAGAAAGTCTCTCCTTTTGTTTTGTATCTTCATTGGCGCCAAATGTGAGTGGAAATATAAATGACATCTCTTTCAAGCAGTCTAATTGTGATGATAACATATTAACATGTCTGCATCAACGTTGAATTGTCAATTTTGTACAGTTGAAAATTTTTCTTTGAACCAGTCAATGGTTTTTGTTACAAGTTTGTGTTTGCCGGATGCATTACTTAGATGTCCAGAGCCGTTTGATTAATTTCAGGATTAGGATTTAATATTTTTTTAAAAAAAATCATCCATATATTTGTTTTTAGATTCTTGCTACATAGGCTCTGTTAACAAGCTCCATTTACTCATTGGTTGCTTATTTGATTTTTAAAAAAGATTAAAAATGCAAAATACAAAATTACCCTCATTTAAATCCCATATTTTCTTCCCTCATTAAACTCATCTCCATTTTTTTTTTTTTTAAAAACAAATCAACCTATTCCATTTTAGAAATCCAATTTTTTCAAAATCAATTAAAAAAAAAACCATAACAAGCCAAATTTCTTTAAAAAAACTGAAAAAACGAAATCATTAAAAAAACTCATTTATTCAAAAACACCAAAAAAATACGGAATTTTTGTTTGTGACCTCTCATTCAACCAAAAAATGAAGGTGACAACGGTTTAAATTTTTTTTGAAACGTCGTTGTTAATTTGATGATTATTCAATTACAATCATCAAACAAAGTATTTGCGAATGCAAAGTTTTTTTTCGGTGAACACATAAATAAAACACAAATCACGTTATAAAACAAGAGTTCAGGATAAAAGTCAGTTACATTTATAAAATGTAACTTAATTTTAATAATAAATTGTATTAAAAATCAGTTACATTTGTAAATGTAACTAACTTTTGTTATATATAACAATTAAAAGTCAATTACATTACACAGATGTAACTGATTTCCAAATATAATGCATGTTTATATTAGATTAATATGTCATTAAATTTTGAAAAATAATGCATATAAGTCTAAAATAATAGTTTGAAGTGTAACTAACTTTCGAATGTTATACAACTCAAGTCAATGTAAAATAATTTAAGATCAAACATCACATCCAAGAAAAAAATTATAATAAAAGTCGAATCAAATGTTGCTTATTATTTTTTAATGGAAGTTAAAAAAAAACATAATTCTATATCAAAAAAATATATTCGTAAATAATTTTGGAGGAAAAAGAGATATTTTTCCGTGGTAAAAGCTTTTTCTTTAGCTAAATCAATTTCTACAGGACAGTTAAAAAGATTTTTTGTGCGACAAACAAGTAATAAATCATTGGGATAATGTAAATTGAATGAATCCAAAAATGGATTTAATATCTAGCAACAAATTCAATAATAAAAACTCGTAACAAATGCAAAACAAAGAATGTAACCCAAAAATAAATTCTTTTTTAGGTTGAAAAGAAAAAGAAGTCGCGGATGGACAGAAAAATAGATCATGTAATTTTTTTTCATCTTATAAAACAAAAGAGAGAACTATTAATTGGCAAAAATCATGTGATTTGATCCTTCAAAAAAATTCATAAAATTATGCCACATCAACAATAATTATAACCAACTCCTTGATTATAGAGAGTAATTATCGAAAAAGACAGAAATGATAAAATATATATTACCACTTGTGCCATCTCATGGGGCTTATATGAGGTCCGTAAAATGAGGCATGTGAATCATTATTTATTTTTTTTTATCTTTTTTTTAGTTTCTGGTGACTTATTTAATTGCATTAATTTAGTTAATTTACTAGGTATGTAATTTTTCCTTTAACACATCTCACATTTAAAGGAGTTTGTTTTTGCTTTTTTTTTATGGTTCATTGAAAAGGAAAACTTAATTAATAATCGTTCTTTGTATCTGATAACATTTTTTTTTTTTGAAGATTAATTCTGTTGAAGATTATCAGTATAAATTTTTTATTTTTAGGCCCATTTCATAAATTCGCATGCGGCTTATTCCCATTAGACGAATCTCAAAATGTCAAATCTGTTTAAAGTTGCATATATGATTTTACATAAAAATTCAGTGGCAATATTAATTTAAATTAAAAATAATATTATGTGATCTACATGATGGTTTCCTTGATTATTATCTTGACAAAATATTGTGAGTAATCCATAAAGTCCCATTTAGGACCTGTGGTCCATGTGTTTCAAGACCTTTTTAGGTAGGTAGAAAGCAAAAGTGTAGGTAAATGAGGAGAGCAACAGGCAGGAAGAGTTGGGTTGGAGCTCAACCCAAACCCAACCCAACTCAAGATTAGAGAAACTCAATTCAAACCCAACTTAATCTGACTCTCGGGTTTGAGAAGCTTAATCTAAACCTAATAAGTTGGATTCTGTTCGGGTTTGAGTTGAGTTAAGGTTGGGCTCGAGTTTGACTTCAAAAATGTAATATTTTAAACAATTAAAACTTTATGAAAGTGAATTCTCCGTGTAACAAAAATAAAAAGATGAAAATGAAGAATATTTTTGTTTAGATAATAAAGATATGAAAATTATAGAAGTGAAAGATTATACATAAAAATAAATGGTACAATTCAAATTTATCATACACATTAAGAAATTATAATTTTCTTTAAAATATATTTTACTTAGATATGGAAACTTTAGGTTTTATATCTAAACCTAATAAGTTGGCTCATCCTGTATCATACAGAATCATAAAGAAAGTCTCTCCTTTTGTTTTGTATCTTCATTGGCGCCAAATGTGAGTGGAAATATAAATAACATCTCTTTCAAGCAGTTTAATTATGATGATAACATATTAACATGTCTGCATCAACGTTGAATTGTCAATTTTGTACAGTTGAAAATTTTTCTTTGCTTGAACCCGTCAATGGTTTTTGTTACAAGTTTCTGTTTGCCGGATGCATTACTTAGGAAATCCCATATTTTCTTCCCTCACTAAATTCATTCTCATTTTTTTTCGAAAAACAAATCAACCTTTTCCATTTTAGAAAATTCAATTTTTTCAAAATCAATTAAGAAAAAACCATTAAAAACAAACCAAATTTCTTTAAAAAAACTGAAAAAAAAAAATCATTAAAAAAACTCATTTATTCAAAAACACAAAAAAATACAGAATTTTTGTTTGCGATCTCTCATTCAACCAAAAAATGATGGCGATAAGATTTTAAATTTTTTTTGAAACGTCGTCGTTAATTTGATGATTATTCAATTACAATCATCAGATAAAGTATTTGTGAATGGATGCAAAGTTTTTTTTCGGTGAACGCAGAAATAAAACACAAATCACGTTATAAAACAAGAGTTCAGAATAAAAGTCGGTTACATTTATAAAATGTAACTTAATTTTAATAATAAATTGTATTAAAAATCAGTTACATTTGTAAATGTAACTAACTTTTGTTATATATAACAATTAAAAGTCAATTACATTACATAGATGTAACTGACTTCCAAATAATGCATGTTCATATTAGATTAATATGTCATTAAATTTTAAAAAATAATGCATAGAAGTCTAAAATAATAATTTGAAATCTAACTAACTTTGGAATGTTATACAACTCAAGCCAATTTAAAATAATTTAAGATCAAACATCACATCCAAGAAAAAATTATAATAAAAGTCGAATCAAATGTTGCTTATTATTTTTTAATGGCGGTTCGAAAGAAACATAATTTTATATCAAAATATTATATTCGTAAAATATTTTGGAGGAAAAAGAGATATTTTGCCATGGTAAAAGCTTTTTCTTTAGCTAAATCAATTTCTATGGGACAGTTAAAAAGATTTTTTCTGCGACAAACAAGTAATAAATCATTGGGATAATGTCAATTGAATGGATCCAAAAATGGATTTAATATCTAGCAATAAATTCAATAATAAAACTTGTAACAAATGCAAAAACAAAGAATGTAACCCAAAAATAAATTCTTTTTTAGGTTGAAAAGAAAAAGAAGCTGTAGATGGACAGACAAATAGATCATGTATTTTTTTTTCATCTTATAAAACAAAAGAGAGAACTATTAATCGAAAAAAATCATGTGATTTGATCCTTCAAAAAAATTTAAAAAATTATGCCACATCAACAATAATTATAACCAACTCCTTGATTATGGAGAGTAATTATCGAAAAAAACAGAAATGATAAAATATGTATTACCACTTGTGCCACCTCATGGGGCTTATATGAGGCCCGCAAAATGAGGCATGTGAATCATTAATTTTTTTTTTCTTTTTTCTTAGTTTCTGGTAACTTATTTAATTGCATTAATTTAGTTAATTTACTAGGTATGCAATTTTTCCTTTAACAGATCTCACATTTAAAGGAGTTTGGTTTTGCTTCTTTTTTTTTATGGTTCATTGAAAAGGAAAACTTATTTAATAATCATTTTTTGTATCTGATAGCATTTTTTTTTTGAAGATTAATTCTGTTGAAGATTATCAGTATAAATTTTTTTATTTTTAGGCCCATTTCATAAATTCGCATGCGGCTTATTCCCTTGATTATTATCTTGACAAAATATTGTGAGTAATCCATAAAGTCCCATTTAGGACCTTGTGGTCCATGTGTTTCAAGACCTTTTTATGTAGGTAAAAAGCGCAAGTGTAGCTAAATGAGGAGAGCAACCCAAATCCAACCCAACTCAAGATTGGAGAAACTCAATTCAAACCCAACTTAACCTGACTCTCGGGTTTGAGAAACTCAACCCAAACCTAATACGTTGGATTTTGTTCCGGTTTGAGTTGGGTTAAGGTCGGGCTCGGGTTTGACTTCAAATATGTAATATTTTAAACAATTAAAACTTTACGAGAGTGAATTCTCCGTATAACAAAAATAAAAAGATGAAAATGAGAAATATTTTTGTTTAGATAATAAAAATATGAAAATTATAGAAGTGAAAGATTATACATAAAAATAAATGGTACAATTCAAATTTATCATACACATTAAGAAATCATAATTTTTTTTAAAATATATTTTACTTAGATATGAAAACTTTGGGTTTAGGTTACTCGAACCCTCAACCCAATCCCAATCCAAATGAGGTTTGGGTTGCTCGGGTTCGGACTCAGGTTGAATTTAAACGTTAAAACCTTAATTCAAACCTGTTCAAATTTCTGGTTGAGTCGGGTTCAACCCATCCAAGTTACACCCCTAAGCTAAATGTACCTTTTTCACATGCTACAAGAGTCTATTGATTGACTAATGGATCTTTCTTGGTTAGTTCTCCTTTTTTTTTTTCATCCACTACTTGTCAAAAAGTTCTAATATGTTACGGATTGAGGGGAAATTAAATGTCGAGAAAAATCTAAGCAGAGTTGGTCGAGAAAAATCTAAGCAGAGTTGGCTCATCCAGTATCATACAGAATCATAAAGAAAGTCTTTCTCCCTTTGTTTTGTATCGTACGTAATTGGCCAAATGTGAGTGGAAATATGTATAACATCTCTTTCAAGCAGTATTAAGCCTTGCAAATCTGGACATGGATATAAAAATCTCAAATCTTGACTTCTGCAACAACTAGGTACACTAAAGTTCATGTCTCGTTCTCACCTGATCGAAAGCGGATATGTTGGAGACTGATGTTCACCTTCCACTTCTAAGAAACAGAGAGGAACATAACAGCCAAAAGAACTGACAACAAATGCCTTCAACCTCATTTTTGGATGGATGAGAATGGACACTGCATTACTCAAGCCTCTCTCTCTCTCTCTCTCTCTATATATATATATATATATACACGCGGCGAAAGGCAGGTGCGGCCGTGACGTGGGTCGTCCGATCACGGGTCCATTGCATCCAACGGTCGACGTGAATCGCACCCGACCGTCAGATGCGATGGACCCGTGATCGACGGCCCGTGATCGCTGCCGCACCCGCCGTTCGCCGCACCTAATCGGTTATATATATATATATATATATATATATATATATATATATATATATATATATATATATATATATATATATATATAGAGTCGTGATATTATACGGTCGTGCGGTCGTGCGGTCGCGATTCACGGGCCGTCGATCACGGGTCCATCGCATCGGACGGTCGGGTGCGATTCACGTCGACCGTTGGATGCGATGGACCCGCGATCGGACGACGCACGTCGAATCCGCACGACCGCACCGACCGCATATTATCGAAAATCTATATATATATATATATATATATATATATATATATAGAGATATGATTGGGTGAGGCGGAACGGCAGCTGCGGATTTAATCACAGCCCTTCGATCCGGTGGACCCGTATCAGACGGTCGAGATGAAAATGTGGTCGATGGAGGCGAAACCGGCTTCACTGGTTTCACAGGTTACTCCTCTGTCTTCATCACCCCCAAAAACAAAACAAAAACAAAAAAAATTTGAACACTCTCTCGTCTCCCTCGACAATGCCCTACGGCCTCCCCTACGAACCCCTGCGAACGCCTCCATCGACCACCCCTGCGACCTTTTTTTCTTCTTCAGATCTTGAGGTATATACCTCTCTGTCTTCATCACCCCCAAAAACACCAAAAAAACATTCGATCACTCTCTCGTCTCCCTCGACCATGCCCTACGGCCTCCCCTACGAACCCCTGCGAACGCCTCCATCGACCACCCCTGCGGCCCTTTTTTTCCAGATCTTGAGGTATATATCTCTCTTTCTCTCTCTCTCTCTTTCTCAAAAATTGTTATTTCTTTAAGTAAATGATGCATTTGATGATGCTTTTGAGTGTTCATCAATAAATCTAGAGTTTGTTCTTTTTTTTTCATATTTGTTAGTTTTTTTAATTCATTATTGATATTCAAATCTAGGGTTTTTTTTTTCTTTTCAGATTTGTAATAGGTTTCTTATTCATTATTGCTCTTTAAATCTAGGGTTTCTTCCTTTTTTTTCTTCAGATTTAGACGTTTTTTATTCATTGTTGGTATTTATATCTAGGGTTTGTTATTTTCTTTTTCAGATTTATTAGTTTTTTTTATTCATTATTGACATTCAAATCTAGGGTTTTTTTTTCTTCCAGATTTGTAAGTTTTTTTGTTCATTATTGATATTCAAATCTAAGGGTTTGTTCTTTTTTTATTTTCCCAATCACCCAATCACCTCGTCGAGATTGAATGTTCCATTAAAGGAACTGAGTTTTACAAAATTGACCATCATCATGTTAAGTTCTTTACACATGCTCTGTTTCTCTTCATCAAAATTAGATTATAAACAAATGGAAAAACTCATTTAAATCCATGACATTTATCTACCAACAACACAGACAAAAGATATAACCCTCTTTCTCCCATCTACTGGACCTACATATACACCTTTGGAGGTTTAAAAGCTACCACTAGGGATTAATTTCTCTCTGCAATAAAGCAACAATTAAATAATGATGGTCAAGAGATCAAGAAGAAGAAGATGATAGCTATATTGATAGCCTTGTGCCTGAATATTCTTTTATGCATATTTCAGCATCAATCTGTTAAAGAGGGTCTGCTTCGAATTAACTGGCTGAATAGACAGGATTCAGCGACCTTGTTCTTATTTTTCTTTTTGAGGCATTCTTTTGTTTACTTGTGCTTATTCTTGATGAAATTATCTTTATTTGTCATTTTCTTCTTAATCACACACACATCTTAAATGTCCTATGTGATATTGCAGTTTGTAATGTCGGCAAGTTTAAAATTTGTTCTCATCAACTTTTATTTTGATTATTCTTTGAAGGCCTCGATCATGAAAATGTTGGACCATCCCAATATAGTCAATCTCATTGAGGTGATTGATGACCCAAACACAGATAGCTTCTACATGGGTACTGATTGATGCTTTCTTTTCTTGTAGGTTTCTAGATTATCCAGAATTGATCTTTCAGTTTGTTCATACTTTAGAATTAATGTATCTATTTGTTTTTCTTGTGAAGTTCTTGAATATGTGGAGGGTAAGTGGGTGTTTGAAGGATTTGGTCCACCAGGTGACCTAGGAGAAAGTACTTCTAGAAGATAGTTGTGTGATATAGTTGCCGGGCTCATGTTTCTCCATGCTCATGTAAGATATTTGTGTTAGCGAACTTTGTATTATGCCATATGAATCCAAGCTTCCTTTTTTTTAAATAAAATAAAATATTTATCACCATATTTTATTGAATTGTATGCTATGTAGTGTAAAAAGATCACCTTGGTCCACTCTATACATATATAGAGTTATACTATTTTAAAATTAGAGTTTGACATGTTGACATGGTGATGTTTCTCTAGTGACTGCATTGAATTCTGTTCTTGGGTATGCCTTTGCAGGCTCTCTTCTTGATGTCCTCATTGTTTGAAATTTTTTATTACTTTAGTTGCTAATTGGGCTTTGTTTATAGGCTCTCTTCATGTGGAAAAGTGGTGCAGAGGATGTATCAGATATGGAAATGCTATTATCCGGTTGCTGTTTTTTATGTGGTGTAATGCTAGGTGTGGTGTAATGCCATTTTATATATGTGTGTATAAACAACATATAGTGCTCTTTTTATTATTTTGAGAAACAAAGTGTATTGTAATATGAAACAAACACTGTTATTTGAAATGGTTGTTTCAATGTTTCCTATTTCATTCTGCTATGCAGGATGCATGTGATTTTGGTGGTGGTAAAGCAGAAAAGCTTGCTCTAGCAAAGTACATGCAAGTGATATGGCAAGGATGCTATATTGTTGAACTATGACCTGTAGTTAACCACCATCATATATATGAATAATTGTGCATTTTGTTTCATGGAGAATTACTACTGATTGATGTGGATATGGTTTACTAAGTGTATTCAAAATGGACACAATTGTTGACTACATAGGGGTTTGAATTGCTAACTAAAGGTGACAAAATTGGATGAAATCACAACTGGAACAATCAGGACATATTCACAATAGAAACTGCTTTACAACCTGATCCACATATGAATGCAATTCATTACAACAGATGATTCTTTATGATCAACAATTGTATATAATCCAGCTGTTCTGTACTGCACCATCAGACGCAGGAGCTGCTATTTTTGGATCAGTTGTCACTGTTGGATTTCCATTCACATCTTCCGTTGGACGTGTGGAGCGAGATTTGGATTTATTCTCGCCATTGATTCTGTAGGGGGGTTCGATGCTCAGCAGTGGTCGATTGGTTGTGGTATTGGCACTGGTGAAAATAGTCTTCGAGAAAGGGACGTTTTCCGGGTTGGCATCGCCATAAAATTTCTGCACTATCCGAATAGGGGTTGCCAGCCGCGCTCTATGGTGGCTGATTACTCTGAGGAGATCCAATAGAATGGCTTCCTGTTATGTTTCACATAGATTGATGAGTTAGATTGAAACTAGAAATCAAACATTTACCAAATGGGCCTGTAATTTATTTCATAAAAACCAAGAACTACAAATGCTATTCTCCTACCTTGACACACAGATACTCTTCAAAATGTGATGTCTTCACAACGCAAGATATCATTATCTGACACACAAAATTGGTGAATATTATTTACAGATTGTACAATATTCTCCGGAAAATATTATCAACACTGTACAATATTCTTCAAAATGTAAAAGCACTCATGTAAAATAAAGCTACAATTACATGAGAAAGGCTAGATTTTATAACTAAATCATAAAACTTCAATTACAGTCAATATGAGGATTAAAAAAAGTCAGAAATGGGATACTTCTTCATTAATGATTAGATATAAATAATCCATTTTATGGGTGTCTTAATAACTAGAAGAAGAACTAAATTACAAGAATCAAGCAGAAGACCAATAACTTTGTTGTAAAGATACCCACGACATGGATACCAAGTGATTATATGGACAAGTATCCAGGAGTGACAAAGAGTTGCTTCTCACAAATGTCGCTTCTAGAAATCAAAGTGGTCATGATTTGGTCCACCAAGGAAAAATGTTATTAAGTTTTTAAAGTTATTTAACAACAAATATGTAACTAAGATTATTCAAATTGCATGTGTAAATGTGATTGCAATGGCAGCAAGACAGCAGCATGGTGTTTCGGGAAGTATTTGGTCCTGAGGTTTCTGATGTAATTTGGTACATATTGTCGTGAATGGATCATACTGGATAACTATTATGGTCACACCATATACTGTTAAGAGGACACATGAATAGCACACATGAATATGATAACTCTTTCATATTCCACTAGCAGGTCTTATGTTTGCTAGCAATTCCAAAATACACCCGAAGAACACATATAAATTTGAAAAAAAAAAACCAATCACAACATGTAATCTAAAGTACATGAAAGGGATGTGACAACAGCAGTCCATTAAACCCAAATAATATGAAAAGATAAATTATTATCTCATAATTAAACAAATACATATAAATTGTTCTTTTGGTATATGCAATGTTCTAAAAACACAAACTGTACTTATTTTTTTTTAGGCAATCACAAATATAAGTATATTTTCATAACTCTTGATGTATTCTAAAGCATCTTTTTACATATGATTGGTTTTTAATAGTCTAAAAACCAATCGATTCAAACATTTCTTATTTGATCCTAAAAAACTGCTAGTACAACTAATATAAGTATATAACACTGACCCACATTTGATCTATGGAGGTAGATTCAATATAAACCCTGAAATTTTCACACATTTAACAGGATTACCATTTATTGCTTTCAAGTGCTTTATAACCATTTATTTTAAATAAAAAAAATTAACAAATGGGAATTGATGATTTCAACAAGGGGCATAAAAATGAGAGTTAATCTGACCTTAAACAATTTATTTATAATCTAATACATATAAATTGTTTAAGGTCAGATAATCTAATTTTGATGAAGAGAAACAGAGCATGTGTAAAGAACTTAACATGATGATGGTCAATTTTGTAAAACTCAGTTCCTTTAATGGAACATTCAATCTCGACGAGGTGATTGGGTGATTGGGAAAATAAAAAAAGAACAAACCCTTAGATTTGAATATCAATAATGAACAAAAAAACTTACAAATCTGGAAGAAAAAAAAACCCTAGATTTGAATGTCAATAATGAATAAAAAAACTAATAAATCTGAAAAAGAAAATAACAAACCCTAGATATAAATACCAATAATGAATAAAAAAACGTCTAAATCTGAAGAAAAAAAAAGGAAGAAACCCTAGATTTAAAGAGTAATAATGAATAAGAAACCTATTACAAATCTGAAAAGAAAAAAAAAACCCTAGATTTGAATATCAATAATGAATAAAAAAAACTAACAAATATGAAAAAAAAAGAACAAACTCTAGATTTATTGATGAACACTCAAAAGCATCATCAAATGCATCATTTACTCAAAGAAATAACAATTTTTGAGAAAGAGAGAGAGAGAGAGAAAGAGAGATATATACCTCAAGATCTGGAAAAAAAGGGCCGCAGGGGTGGTCGATGGAGGCGTTCGCAAGGGTTCGTAGGGGAGGCCGTAGGGCATGGTCGAGGGAGACGAGAGAGTGATCGAATGTTTTTTTGGTGTTTTTGGGGGTGATGAAGACAGAGAGGTATATACCTCAAGATCTGAAGAAGAAAAAAAGGTCGCAGGGGTGGTCGATGGAGGCGTTCGCAGGGGTTCGTAGGGGAGGCCGTAGGGCATTGTCGAGGGAGACGAGAGAGTGTTCAAATTTTTTTTGTTTTTGTTTTGTTTTTGGGGGTGATGAAGACAGAGGAGTAACATGTGAAACCAGTGAAGCCGGTTTCGCCTCCATCGACCACATTTTCATCTTGACCGTCTGATACGGGTCCACCGGATCGAAGGGCTGTGATTAAATCCGCAGCTGCCGTTCCGCCTCACCCAATCATATCTCTATATATATATATATATATAGAGTCGTGATATTATACGGTCGTGCGGTCGCGATTCACGGGCCGTCGATCACGGGTCCATCATCGGACGACGCACGTCGAATCCGCACGACCGCGCCGACCGCATATTATCGGAAATCTATATATATATATATATATATATATATAATATATATATATATATATAGGGGAGTTATTGCGTGCGGCGAACGGTAGGTGCGGCAGCGACTACGGGCTGTCGATCACGGGTCCATCGCATCGGACGGTCGGGTGCGATTCACGTCGACCGTTGGATGCGATGGACCCGCAATCGAACGGCCCACGTCGCGGCCGCACCTGCCGTTTGCCGCACGTAATATATATATATATAGTCGAGCGATTAGGTGCGACGGATCGACCGTGCGGCAGCGACGTGGGCCGTTCAATCGCCGGTCCATCGCATCCAACGGTCGACGCGAATCGCACCCGACCGTCCGATGCGATGGACCCGTGATCGACGGCCCACGTCGCTGCCGCACCCGCCGTTCCGTCGCACACAATTACCCCTCTATATATATATATATATATATAGAGTACTGATATGATGTAATTTGTGCGAACCATGTATATACATCCCTTATCGAGGTATATGCATGATAAAGAAATCATATCAGCCCATTGAAACATATATCTCACTTGACTATATGCTTCCTTTATCGACACATATATCTCGATAAGGGATGTATATATGTGGTACACACAATCACATATTATCATTTCACTTTGTGTGTGTACACAAATTAACATTAACCAAGCCTAGTTTTCTTAAGTTTAGCGTGTAATTCATGACTCCTACTCTGCAATAACTTGTCAAAGACCATTTCTACGGTCAGTTCTCCGTATCCTTTTTAACTACCCTTTTCTAAGTCTTGACGAATCCTCCTTTTTTTTGCCGGAGTCATTGATGTACATGGACAATAACACTTAAGATGATATTTTTGCATTTCTATTACTTGTTAAAATCACTTTTGAATCTCCTGTAGTACATTATTTCCTAACTTTGTCCATCCACGCATTAGCATACGTCATTAACATACTCCTTTAATTTGTCTACATTATGTTTCGCATCTTGGTCCACAATTAGTTATGGATTTTTTTTGTGACCAATTGCAATTTTCATTCTTGATGGATGACTTTTGTTCTGTTTCCCCGTGATTGACTGGTCATGAATTGGGTTCGTAAAACCTATATCACAAGCTCTACATTCCTCAGTTATCTGTTCCTTTCAATGAATTTCAGTGCACATGGAAATGGTGCAGCTATTATTTCTTTCGCAGAATTAAAGGAAAATTTCATGTGAGATTTCTGATGATTTCCTCCATGTATGCTTTTCTGTACAAATCGTTTGTAAATATGAACACACAGAATTTTGGGTAGATGTATTTTAGGTTTTTTATGTTTTATGTTAACTGAAACTGAAAGGATGGCCATTTTCTATGGATGTGAATTGGAATTTTCTTTAGAAGTCCTCCCTTTAATTAACTGAACCTATACCTATTTCTTCAACTCCAATAATCACATGAAGGCCGGTGGACACTTTTCAACCGAGCTGGGGGATTTATTCAAACATTTAGACTGACTTGCAATGAATTCATCACTTTCAAGGACCACTTGCAATGAAATGACCAAAGAATAAATCTAACAGCTCATAATTTCTGAATGCGATTATATAGTTGTTGAAGAATAGGTGCAAATCCTATATAACATTTCAATTCACACGCATTGAAAATAACATTCCTTTAGGTTTCAGCTTAACATTACAAGGAAGGTTGAGTTGGGAAAGTTCTTAGTCTATGGTTTCTGTTTGTCTAATAATCCCTCTAGAGTGATGTGCCTGCACTTTTTTTCATCCACTACTTGTCAGAAAGTTCTAATACATTACGGATTGAGTGGAAATTAAAGTTCTAATACTTCAATTCATTATGGTCTCCTTGATTATTATCTTGACAAAATATTGTGAATAATCCATAATGTCTGATTCAGGACGTTATGGTCCATGTGTCTCTCTCGAGACCTTTTTATGTGGGTAGAAATAAATATGTTATCACTTTCAAAGACCACTTGCAATGAATTGGCCAAAGAATAAATTAATCTACCAGCTCATAATTTAATAGAGAAGGGATAGCATTGTCTGAATGCAATGCAATTATATAGTTGTGGAAGAATAGGTGTAAATCCTATATAACATTTCAATTTCCAAGTTAGAAAAATCTAAGCAGTGTTGGCTCATCCTGTATCATACAGGATCATGGCAGTTCTTAGGCCATGTTGAGATATTATCTAACTTGCGAAAATACATTTAATTCCAGCGAAGTGGAACTAAAATTTTCATTCTCGTACATTACATTAACAAATACAATGAGAGAATATTGACTTCCTCTCTCTCTCTCTCTCTCTCTCTCTCTCTCTCTCTCTCTCTCATTCTCTCTCTACATATATATATGTATGTATATGGAAGATCTGATTAACTAAGCTTCCATTTCTTCATCTATATGACAACAGCCATCAATTGATGTAACTTGATTGTTTCGGGTTCCTTCCAGACAAGCAGGTTAAAAGCAGTTAGCTCTTCTGACGCCCACCGCATAGTTGGGCGAGATCGTGGATCAGCACGCAAGCAAGCAAAAGCCACGGCAGCTGTTAGTATCACTTGATTTGCAGTTTGGCCCACAGGAGGACTGAGACGGTGGTCTAAGACATCCTTGAATGGTGTGTCCTGGCCTTCAGCTGATGTTAAAACAGAGATGAATTCCCCTGGATGTCTTCCCATTATCACCACGAGAGCCACAACTCCAAAGCTGTACACGTCGCACTTCTCTGCCACCATCATGGTATAAGCAAGTTCTGCAAAGAAAAAAAAGAAAAGTAAAGATGAAATGAGGATTTAAAAGTGACGCAACCAACTATGTACTACATGTTAGACCATTGAAGTAGTCTCATCGTTTCCTTTTCATTTATTGTTGTTTCTTATTATTCAATAAATAAAACCATATGTAAGATTGAATAATTTATTACTATTCCCCATAGTTAGACCATTGAAAAAAAATGTGATCACATCTATCTTACTCAAACTAACATTTACGCACCTGGGGCGACGTATCCACATGTACCAGCAAGAGTGGTCCAATTGGAAGAATCAGGCTTTAGAAGCCTGGCAGTGCCGAAGTCCGACACACAAGCCTTGAGTTCCGAATCTATCAAAACATTGTTGCATGATATATCCCGATGGACTATGGGTGGGACGCAGTCATGGTGCATGTAAGACAGAGCATGAGCAACATCTTTAATAATTGTTACTCTCTCATTCCAGTTCAATTTCATTGCCAGTTCCTCATCCCTTAAGATATTAGATAAGCACCCCCTTTCCATGTATTCATATACAAGAAACATGAATCCAGGATTGGAGCAAAACCCATAGAGCTTCACAATGTTCCGATGCCGAATTTCAGTTAATGTCCTTATCTCATTTCTGAAAGATATTTCTTCAAATGCTTCTCCACCCTCGAGAGGATGAAATTATTTCTCAGCAACTACCATACCTGATGGAAGTTTTGCCCTGTAAACGGTGCCATATCCTCCCCTCCCTATGCAATATTTATTATCAAAATTGTTGGTGGCCTCGATAATATTTTTGTATGCTCATTCCTTCAGGGTTCCACATTGAATATAGACCTCCTTCTATCTCATCTCCTCCCTCTTTCTCTGTAGTTTGCTTTCTCTTATAATAACAGAAGGCAATGCAAGCAGAAACAGATATATCAAATAATGCACCAAGTATGGGAAGAAGAACAACCAGAACCTTGTGATTTTTATCCCCATCAGCCTTTCTCTTGGAAGTTGAACTACATGGAGGAAGACCTTGAACATCTCCACACAGACCTTTATTTCTGATGAATGTGTTGTGAAACGGATACGCGAAAGCCGTCGATAAAATACGAGATCGAACAGAAGAACGGAATAACGATCACACGAAGAACACAAAAATACGTGGTTCGGCCTAGGTCTACATCCACGGGGCAAAAACACAGAATCCACTATAATAATTGAGATACAAAAAAACCTTAAAAACTCTCATGGAGTTACCCGCTCTTGAACCCTCTCAAAACCTCTCTCATATGGATCTCTACATTTTGTGACAAGTCAATTTTTACCCTAAAATCCTAGAGCATATTTATATGAATAAATAACTTGCTCTCTAAGTAATCTCCTAACAAACAAATCTGTAACAAACAAATCTGTTTCCCTGATTTTAGGAGATTCACTTTATATCTTAATTAAGATTAAATCTTAACTAATTACCAATTAGGTGCCCACCCTAATATGGTTTCATCATGGTCATCCGATGTTGATACACCGGATCGAGACATAGTCCCAACAATCTCCACCTTGGCTCGAATTCGGTAAACTCCGACTTCCACGAACCCCTTGAAGATTTCTGTTGATGTCTCCACCTCGCTCTGCAAACTCCACCTGGCTGAAGAACCTTTCTTCTTCCGGAAGTATGCATCTCTGCATCTTCAAGTCAGTATCTTGACTTGATAATCACGTGAATCTGTCGCATGTTCCATGTGCGTTTCTGAAGAAGGATCATCTGACCTTCACCTTGAACAAGCTACACCAAGCGCTCGCAAGCTCTGAATACCTGGACTTGCTTTTTACCCGAACCACCTGGGACGCCACCCGGGTTCAGAACGCCTTCTCTGTGTTGCATCTCTGAAGAAGGATCTGGACTCCACCTTGAACAGGCTACACCACGCGCTCACAAGCTCCGAATATCTGGACTCGTTTTTTAATTGAACCACCTGGGACGCCACCCGGGTTCAGAACGCCATCTCTGTGTTGCGTCTGTTACATCTTCTTCCTCTGCACGAACTGAGCATCTACATCACGTGCCCCGCGAAGGTCACTTCGCTCTCGTCGTCACATGCCGCCTCGCATCTGACGTCTTCGCATGTGACCCTGCATCCTCGGCCTGCACTGCACCTGTGCCTCATCTTCATCACTTCTCTGCAAAGCTTCTTTGCCTCATCATCACACGCCGTGATCTCATGTGCGCACCCGCCTGTGCACACATCACCTACGGCTCCTCTTATTTTTATTTTTTATAATTCCCGAGGCATACATGCAAGGTCTCCATTTCCATCACCCATGCAAATAAAAACAAACCAGCACTTTTTTTTTTCTTTTCATACGCATGGATGGAGGCATCCAACTCGACGTGTAAACTATTGAAGGCCGAAAACTTTTTTTTTTTTTCATACACGGCTCCTCGTGTATTTTTCTTCTTCGCATGGAATCCGACACCACCCTGCCGGCTTTCTCCGTCAACGTCCACACCACCGTCGACGTGTGTCTTTTTGTCGTTCTTTAGATCTCATCCTCATAGGTCGAAACCTGGAGCTCTGATACCAGTTGTTGTGAAACGGATACGCGAAAGCCGTCGATAAAATACGAGATCGAACAGAAGAACGGAATAACGATAACACGAAGAACACAAAAATACGTGGTTCGGGCTACGCCTACATCCACGGGGCAAAAACACAGAATCCACTATAATAGTTGAGATACAAAAAAGCCTTACAAACTCTCATGGAGTTACCCTCTCTTGATCCCTCTCAAAACCTCTCTCATATGGATCTCTACATTTTGTGACAAGCCAATTTTTACCCTAAAATCCTAGAGCATATTTATATGAATAAATAACTTGCTCTCTAAGTAATCTCCTAACAAACAAATCTGTAACAAACAAATCTGTTTTCCTGATTTTAGGAGATTCACTTTATATCTTAATTAAGATTAAATCTTAACTAATTATCAATTAGGTGCCCACCCTAATATGGTTTTATCATGGTCATCCGATGTTGATACACCGGATCGAGACATAGTCCCAACAGAATGACTGAGCAGGAGCATGTTGAAAGAATTGGGAATCAGGTAGAGGACCTTCCAAATCATTGAATGACAAATCGATTGACAATAGGCTGCGAGCATCTGCAAATGAAGCTGGGAGAGCACCTGTAAGCTGGTTGTGAGAGAGATTCAGATTTTCTACCATAGCAAGGTTTCCTAGCTTTGACGGTATATCTCCACCAAGCGAGTTATGGCTGAGGTCTAGTACATCTTGCAGGTTGATCAGGTTCCCAATCTGAAATGGGATCTCCCCACTTAAATCATTTTGGCCCAGTTTCAAGCTCCGCAATTGTGAGCAGTCCCCAATCTGCCCAGGAATTGATCCAGTGAGATTATTCAGTGACAGATCAAGTATCTCAAGGCTGTGTAACTTTCCAATCTCCAACGGTACGCTGCCTGAAATTCGGTTATGATTCAGAATCAGGTTCTCCGGAGAAGTCATTCCTCCCATCTCTTTTGGAATCCCTCCTTCTAGACGGTTAGAAGAAAGGTCCAGTACAACTAGCTTAGAGAGTCTCCCAATTTTGGGAGGTATTGTCCCTGTAAGCATATTCCCTGAGATTTTAAGACTAGTCATGTTCTGGCAGTCCCCCCAGTTTGGTGATATCTCACCGGACAATTTGTTGAAGCTCATGTCTATGTACTGAAGATGGGGATATGCACCAAAGTCTTCAGAGAGATTCCCTTCGAGCTGGTTTCCATCCAGACGTACTCTTACCAAACTAGTACAATTTCTCAAGCTTCTGGGGATGGGTCCAGTGAAATGATTGTTGGTCACAACCAAGCGTGGGAGAAATCCACCATCGCATATTTGGGAAGGTAGTTGGCCGGAGAAATAATTATCATGCAAATCAAATATGGACATGTTTGTGAGATTTGCCATTCTTGAGGCAGTGAACCGGAGATTTGGTTTTCGAACAAGCGGAGCTCCATTAAGCTGGTCAGATTACCGAAAGACGAAGGGATGGGACCGGTGAGGTTGTTGGAATACAACGCAATGGAAGCCAGGTATTGGAGGGTCCCTATCTCTTGAGGTATGGAGCCCGATATCTTGTTTTCATAAAGGAACAGGGAAGGAAGCTGGCTCATATTGCTGAGTGAGAAAGGGATTGGACCAGTGAGATCATTCGTGTATAGAAGTAACCCATATAGATTTTGGAGATTCCCAATCTCTGGAGGGATGGAGCCAGAGATTTGATTGTTAGGGAGAAGTAGAAAGTTGAGGTTTGTCAAGTTTCCTATAGTTGAACGTATTGGGCCGGAGAGGAAGTTGGATGACATGTCTAGCACATTCAGACTGATCATATTTCCTATTTCTTTAGGAATGGAACCTGAGATTTGGTTTTCATACAAGAAAAGTTGTGTCAGCCGAGTCAAATTACACAGTGACACCGGAATTGTTCCGCTGAGTTCATTCTTATGCAGTCCTAGGTCGACCAGATTTTTCAAGTCTCCCATTTCAGGAGGAATCGAGCCATTCAATTGGTTTTCAAAGAGTCTCACTTTTTGAAGATTGGATAGCAATCCAATCTCAGATGGAATCGCTCCGGTGAGGTTATTTTCTTGAAGTTCAAGTGATATGAGTTTTGTCCAACTGGTTAAGAAATGGGGGGATATTTCGCCCGTTAGATTATTAGTCGAAAGATCAATCTTGGTTAAGAGGGAAAGGTTGGTCAATGAAAGTGGTATGGACCCAGAAAACTGATTCTGGTATAGACTGAGTGAGGTGAGTTTGGAAAGTGTGCCGAGGCTAGGTGGGATGGTACCATAGAGCGCATTCATGCTGAGGTTGAAACGAACAAGACCGGGAAGTGAAGAGAAGTCAAGCGCATCGAGATTACCTCCCAAGCCTGTGCCGGATAGATTTATCTCCGTTAGTGCTGTCCCGGAAGTACCACCGTTGTTGCATGTTATCCCGAACCAATTGCATGGTGTGCTGTTGGTGGATGTCCATGAATTGAGGGAGTGGCTCTGGAGGCTGCCCTTCCACTTGAGGAGAGCTTGTGCTTCTGTCTCCAACAGTTTTGCTGCTGCTGCTGTTGGAGGAGAATGAAAGATGAACATGAAGAGCACAAAAGCAAAGGAAATGAGGTGTATATGTGTGGGTGTGGCCTCCATGGTATGTGAAAATTCTGGTGTGTGCTTGATGATGGTGGGAGTTTTACAGTATTTAAGTATAGCAAGTGTAGATGCATGACTTATTTTTCTGCTATTCTTCTTTCGTAAGTGGAAACAATGTGAACGCATTGACTTGATGAGGTTTGTTTTGCTGCATGCACTTTCAAAGAAAGTCGTTCTCCTTTGTTGAAAAATGTTCTTTGTTTGAACCAGCCAATGGTTTTTGTTACAAGTTTCTGTTTACATGATTTTGCATAAAAATTAAGTGGCAATGTTTTGCCATCCACATGATGGTTTCCTTGATTATTATCTTGACAAAATATTGTGAATAATCCATAATGTCGGATTTAGGAGCTTATGGTCCATGTGTCTCAAGACCTTTTTATGTGGGTAGAAATCAATGTGTCAATTAAAGGTGTAGCTAAATGCACCATTTTCACAGGCTACCAGAATCTATTGATTGACTAATGGATCTTTCTTGGTTAGTTCCTTTTTTTTCTTGGAATTTGGAAAGAAAGTCATGTAAATTGGGCCGGATTCTTTTATTTGTTTATTTATTATTATTGAAAAATGTTACATTTAGTCTTATTTTTCATTCATTTTTTTATGTATTTTTATAAAAGATAAAATGCATATTTCAATTAATAACAACATATTATTTATAAAAAAAATATGAAAAACTTGGGGCTAGATATGTATCTTATCATAAAGAGAGGAGGGGATCAATTAGATAAATGAGACTACATTTAAGATTGTAAAAGACTGAGTGTATCGATGCTCTTTTTATTCAATCAAATATAAGAGTTAAGTTTCAAGGGTGTGCAAATGTAGAGGGCGTGCAAATTATGCATACCTAGTGGAACAAGATTTATTGTCATGAACAATCAATAATTCAATATAGAGCAATGATACACTCAACTCATTTTACAGTCCTAGCACATAAGGTTTGCTGAGATATTCCACTATGTAGGCATTGCCTTCCCCTTAAATCTCCTCTTCGAAATCATCGTGTATGTTGCACAACCTTTGGATCGCATGGTTGAAAGGTCCAACTTCTTCTAATATTCCATATGCTCCATAAATATCGTCCAACAATGCTGTTAACATTATTACTTTTGTCATCATAGTCTTACTCGGGAGTACTGGGGCTTGTTGAAGTATGATTCAAATCCAGCCGTCCATTCTTATATGTGGTTCATCATCTTTAGTTAGTTGTATTTTATTTGACTTTGTCTTTCAGTTAGTTTGTAGTGGATGTATATGTGGCCCACTCAAATCAGAAATTCTAGGAACATGTTGTTAGTGGTTGAGTGGGAACTTATCCATTTTGTTATGCCTGATGTATGCCTATATAATGGGCAACTACTTATCTTTTTTTTTTCAAGAAATCAAATGAAAGTTTCATCCACTTAAAAAACATACACTCTGTTTTTCTGTTTTAGTTCTGTTTTGCTGTAGCAAACAGTGACAGAGCTCCACACATCTCCTCTAATTTCCAACAATTTTGGTATCAGAGCCAGGTTCGATCAAAGGTGGGCGTCGTGATTCACTACGGGGGCTGACTGCTGTAGCAGAGAACCTTGGTGAAGCCAATCTCAGTTGGTGAAAGGGACAAAAGAGAGGTATTTCACTTGCACAAGAACTGTTTGAATTAAGTTCTGTGTGAAGTCAGCAGCATGTCTAATGGTATGAATGCTCTCAACCTCTCTCAATCTTTGGTCCCTATTTTTAATGGACAAAATTATGAGTTTTGGAGCATTAAGATGAAGACATTTTTCATCTCTCAAGATCTTTGGGATCTAGTTGATACTGGTTATGCAGAAATAGAAAGTTCAAAGTCTGCAGAGAAGAATGCAGAAATGAAGGAGCTCCGCAAGAAGGATGCGAAGGCATTGCTTGCTCTCCAACAAGCAGTGGATGAATCCATTTTTCCTCGAATAGCAAATGCTACCAAATCGAAGGAAGCTTGGACTATTTTGAGGCAAGAATTCCATGGGGACAGCAAGGTAACCACTGTTAAACTTCAGACCTTTCGTAGAGAATTTGAGACTCTACTTATGAAAGGAAGTGAATCTGTGCAACAGTTTTTCTCTAGACTTTCTGTTATTATAAATCAAATGAAGAGTCTTGGTGAGAAAATCTCAGATCAGAAAGTTGTAGAAAAGGTTCTAAGGAGTCTCCCTTCAAAATTTGATCATGTTGTCACTGCTATTGAAGAGTCCAAGGATTTGTCAGTTTATTCTCTTAATGAATTAATGGGTTCACTTTTAGCTCATGAAGAAAGGATGAACAGGTCAGCAGAAAGAAATATTGAGCATGCATTTCAGTCAAAGGTGGAGATTTCTAACAAAGATAAAAATGTTGAAGGTGCCTATGATCAGAGACATGCAGGAAGAGGCCGAGGTAGAGGTAGCTATCGTGGCCGCGGAAGAGGAAGAGGCAGATACAATGTGAATCGTCAAGGTGCAGAAAGTGGTGATGATGGCAAGCAGAATCATTATTACAGAGGAAAGCAATGCAATTTCTGTAAAAGGTTTGGTCACCTTGAAGCAATGTGCTGGAAGAAAACAAAGCAAGCTGCACATTTTGTGCAAAAGGAGGAGGAAGAAGGTAACTTGTTTCTTACTTATCTTAATCCTAGAGAAAGTAAGAATGATGTGTGGTTTTTGGATAGTGGCTGTAGTAACCATATGTCAGGAGTAAAAAATCTTTTTCGGGATATTGATGAATCTGTCAAGTTATATGTTCGGCTTGGAGATAATAAGCAGGTGCAAATCGAAGGAAAAGGAACTGTTGCTGTAAAGACCAAGTCAGGTATTGAAAAACTTATCCATGAAGTTTACTATATACCTGGTTTGGCACATAATTTATTAAGTGTGGGGCAATTAATTGGAAAAGGATATTCTGTTCTATTTCATGATGATGTGTGTGAAATAAAAAGCTCAAAATCTGATTTGCCTCTAATGAAGGTTCACATGGCACAAAATAAAATGTTTCCCCTTGATTTATCACATCTGGATGATTGTGCAATGGTAGCTAATACTAAAGATGAATCTTGGCTTTGGCATTTACGTTTTGGTCACTTGTATTTTGGTGGACTGAAATTGCTAAATCAGAAAAATATGGTGATTGGCTTGCCTTCAATTGCTAGTAGTGATGATATTTGTGAAGGGTGTATATATGGAAAACAACATCGTTTGTCATTTCCTGTTGGAAAATCCTGGAGGGCCAAAATGCCTTTGGAATTGATTCATGCTGATATATGTGGTCCTATGAATACTTTATCTTTGAACAAAAGTAAATATTTTCTATTGTTCATTGATGATTTTAGTAGGATGTGTTGGATATATTTTCTGGTTCAGAAGTCAGAAGCAATTGAAAAATTTCAGGAATTCAAAGCTCTAGTTGAAAAAGAAAGTGGGCATGTTATAAAAACTCTTCGTACTGACAGAGGGGGAGAGTTTTTATCTAATGCTTTTGACTCCTTTTGCAAGAAAAATGGCATACGCAGGCAGCTAACAGTAAGACTAACACCGGAGCAGAATGGAGTAGCAGAGAGGAAGAATCGAACAATTGTGGAGATGGCCCGAAGTATGTTGAAAGAGAAAAAGCTTCCAAATGACTACTGGGCTGAAGCAGTGGCAACATCAGTATACATTCTGAACATATCTCCAACAAAGGCAGTGAGAAATATGACTCCTTATGAAGCATGGTGCAACAGAAAGCCAGAGGTGAGTCATTTGAAGGTTTTTGGCTGCATTGCTTATGCATTTATCAGTTCTGAAAATCGCAGTAAGCTGGACAAGAAAAGTGAAAAATGCATCTTTGTTGGATATAGTATTGAAACAAAGGGATATCGTTTGTATAATCCTGAAACAAAAAAACTAATTATCCGTCGAGATGTTATCTTTGATGAAAACAGTTTTTGGGATTGGAATGAAGAGCAAAATAAGCATGTACCTGTAACAATTGAAGAACTGCAGCAATCTGAACTAGAGAAAGAATTGGTGGTACATCAGGCCTCTCCAAGGAATCCAAGCAGCATTGACAGAATTCCTCACAGCAGTTCGATAGAGTCCACTTTGGACACCGATACTCCTCCAAGGAAGGTGAGATCTCTTGCAGAAATATATGAAACATGTAGCTTTGCTCTTATGGTTGCAGAACCAGTGTGTTATGAGGAAGCAAGAGGAAAAGAAGAGTGGGAAAACTCAATGAAAGAAGAGATGGCAGCAATTGAAACAAACAGTACATGGGACTTAGTAACCTTGCCACCAGAAAAAAAAGCAATTGGAGTGAAGTGGATTTACAAGGTAAAATATAATGCTGATGGAAGTGTGCAGAAATATAAAGCCAGGTTGGTTGCTAAAGGGTATGTGCAAAAACATGGTATAGATTTCTTCGAAACTTTTTCTCCAGTTGCTCGATTTGAGACTGTTAGAATTGTTTTGGCATTAGCTGCTCAAATGAAATGGAATGTGTTTCAGTTTGATGTAAAATCTGCCTTCTTGAATGGATATCTAGCAGAAGATGTATTTGTTGAACAGCCACAAGGATTCGTTGTTGAAGGTGAAGAAGAGAAAGTCTACAAGCTTAATAAGGCACTTTATGGATTGAAGCAGGCCCCAAGAGCATGGTACAGCCGTCTTGATTCCTATTTCCGACAAAATGGCTTCCATAGAAGTGAAAGTGAGCCCACTTTATATGTGAAGATGAGAGGTAAAGATAATCTTCTCATTGTTTGTGTTTATGTAGATGATATTATTTACACTGGATCATCTGAAACACTCCTTCAAGAATTTAAAGATAGCATGAAGCATGAATTTGATATGTCGGATTTAGGACTGCTACACTATTTTCTTGGCTTACAAATTCAGCAAAATGAAAGTGGTATATTTATTTCTCAAGAAAAATATGCCTCAGATCTGCTTAAAAGATACAATATGCTGAATTGTAAAGTCTCTCATACTCCAATGAATGCAAATGAGAAGCTGACCATGGAAGATGGAACTCCGAAGACAAATGCTCATTTTTTCAGAAGTTTAGTTGGTGGCTTGATGTATTTGACCCACTCACGTCCTGATATAATGTTTGCAGTGAGTTTAGTCTCGAGGTTCATGCATAATCCTTCAGTGCATCATTTGGGAGCAGCAAAACGGATCCTCCGTTACATAGCAGGAACTAGAGCATATGGAATATGGTATAAACCTGTTTCTGATTTCAGATTAATTGGGTTTACTGACAGTGATTGGGCAGGTTTTTTAGATGACTAGAAAAAGCACAAGTGGGTTCATTTTCAACCTTGGCTCAGGAGCTGTCTCGTGGACGTCGAATAAACAAGCCACCACAGCACTATCGTCATCTGAAGCTGAATACATTGCTGCCTCATCTGCTGCTTGTCAAGCTATTTGGATGAGAAGAATATTAGAAGATATGAAGCAAGTTCAAGAACAGGCAACGGGGATTCACTGTGATAACAAAGCAACAATTTCAATGACGAAGAATCCAGTCTTCCATGGGCGAACCAAACACATTGAAATCCGTCATCACTATATTCGAGAAATTGTGGCAGAAGGACTTATCAAAATGATATCTTGCTCCACTAATGATCAAATTGCAGATGGGTTTACAAAGGCACTCTCCTATCCCAAGTTCTCCAAATTTCGAGATCTTCTCTGTGTAGAAGAATTTGCATCAAGGGGGAGTGTTGAAGTATGATTCAAATCCAGCCGTCCATTCTTATATGTGGTTCATCATCTTTAGTTAGTTGTATTTTATTTTACTTTGTCTTTCAGTTAGTTTGTAGTGGATGTATATGTGGCCCACTCAAATCAGAAATTCTAGGAACATGTTGTTAGTGGTTGAGTGGGAACTTATCCATTTTGTTATGCCTGATGTATGCCTATATAATGGGCAACTACTTATCTTTTTTTTTCAAGAAATCAAATGAAAGTTTCATCCACTAAAAAACATACACTCTGTTTTTCTGTTTTAGTTCTGTTTTGCTATAGCAAACAGTGACAGAGCTCCACACATCTCCTCTAATTTCCAACAGGATTCATAGAATGATCTTAGAGCCGAGAAGTAGCACTCCATAATTCTATCTCTTGCAAAACTTAGCTTTATAGAGATGCATGCATTTATCACGTGCATAACCCAACAAAAGATGTTATTGCTTTTCAAAATAAAAATATATATTGAATTTCTAAGTATATATTATACTTTTCAAAATATTATGTGTTTTATTACATACATGAGAATATACTTTTATAATAAAATCAAAATGGTTGGACATGATGTATCAATTTCTTTTTTACTATAATTCCTTGACTTTTAAGCATGGGATGGCCATGTCATAAATGGATATATCATTTTCTTTTGACTTTATTTCCTTGACTTTAAGCATGGGATGAACATGTCATAAATGGATGTCATTTTCTTTTGATTTTATTTCCTTGACTTTAAGCATGGGATGGACCGTAAATTTTATGAGCTTATTATTTATTTTATATTTGACTTTTATGATGGTCTCCTTGATTATTATTCTTGACTGGGTCTATCAACAGGTTGGGATCCGGTCGGGTCGGGGTGAACCTGGACCTGACCCATGATAAGACCCGACAGGTCCGGGTTCAATCTAGGATCCGATGGGTTCGGGGAAATGTGAACCCGGACCCGTTGGACTTGAATCCGGACCCGACCCGGCCCTGATGGTTGACAAAAAAAAAAGAAAAAAAAAAGAAGAAGAGCTTATGTATTTGTTTGCCTTATCATTCTATTTGAAAATTTTTATAATAAAACATTATTATTAATGAGACTATATATGTTTGAACATATATTTATACAATTCAAATGAAGTAAATGAATTGTTAAACAATATCCAAAACAATAACCACTAACATAAAAAAAATATATTAACCTAAACAATAAACATAACTAATTATACAAACATTCAAAACAATATAACCTAAACAACATTCAAAACAATAAACACTAACACATTAACTAAAATAATAAACATAAATCATGCAACAAACTAATTAATTATACAAATTCAAAAGCTAATAAGTTAATTGTCCAAATCAAACCGATGACAATACAATACTAAGTTTATTACATATTAAACAATCAATTTCTTGCAAGTTGCAGCATTAACACAACGAAAAAAATGTTATGATTATGATTTATGAACTTATGGATACAAACATAAGTTAAGTAAGAAATAAAATTATGTATCAACTAATACTAATAGTCTTATAATATGTGAGCATATATTAATAAAACAATCGGGTGTCGGGTCTAACGGGTCGGGGCGGGGTGGACCCGGACCCGACCCGTTTGTTTGTTCGGGTCCACCGGGTCGGGTCCAAATCGGGTCTGGTATATTACACGTGTAATCGGGTCCGTGTTGGGATGGGTTCGGGTCTAGACCCGACCCGTTGACAGGCCTATTCTTGACAAATTATTGTGAATAATGTATAATTTATAAGTGTTCGTTTCGATAGAGACATAAACTATTATGAGATTTATACTTATTCTAGGATTGTTGATTTTATCAATTGAATAAATGATTTTAGGTTTGATTGTGTTTTCAGTTCTCAATTGGGAAATGTAATATAAAAGGTTGGACTATTTGATTGATGAAGAATAAAATGTGAATAAAGTGTAAAAAATTGATTTGACATGTGAACCTCATTGATGTATAAAAGGTGTTGACAAGTGATTTGAAATGAAAAAAAAACTGTGGGATTCACTTAGCCCCCGTTTGGATACAGAATATGATTTATTTTTTTGTATTTATTTATTCGAGCATAAGTGAGTATAAATAAGGATAAAATAATTTTGTGTTTGATTGTGTTTTGAATTATTCTCATTGGAAATCGTAAGAATAAATTTTTTGTTATTTGGGTAAAATGTGAATAAAGTATAGATAATGATTTATAAAATGTAAAAAAGTAATAATAGTTGATTTGACATGTAATTTATAAGAGGTGATGACAATTGATTTAACAGTGGACCCACTTATTCTTTAGATGAAATAACCTAGGATAAATTTTATTCTAGAGGTTGATTGGAATCCATATACTACTTTATATCAGTTTATTTTGTCATACTTTATCTAGGTTTATCCGGGCTTTCCAAACGGCATCCAAATTTTATCCGGGGTTATCCGGGGTTTATCCGGCATCCAAACGGGGGCTTAGGATTGTTGTTGGAATAGACTAATTCCATGGGTAAGAAGAGTTACTAGACTCTTTTATTATTTGTTATTTCAACATCCAAATACCACTTTATTTCCTTCACCCAAATACTTTTTTTTCCTTTCTATTTAATGCTTATTCTTACTTATTCTCTCATATTACTCCACCCAAAATACACCTTTTTTCAGGCTACCAGGATTGACTATACTATTGGATCTTTCTTTGTTTGACTTTTTATTTTCCTTAGAAAGAAAATCAGTAGTTGGGGTGTCAAATTTTTTTCTCCCTTCGGAAGAAAGTCATTAGTTGGGAGTGATAGAGTTTTCCGTCTCGGATAGCTATACTAGATAGAATAAATTATTTTTTTATTTTTTTGTTATTTTATTAAAAAATATAAAAAATAATATTTTTATTGTTTATTCATGTTAGATAAAATGATAATAAGTGATGCTATGATGGATAAGAGTTTGTGATTTTTACCATTATATCCCTGCATAAACTGTTTGTGGTTTGGAAATAAGCCTCCGTTTGGATTGATGAATTGAATTATTCTGGATAGATAACTATACCAGTATAAATAACAATTCTACAGAAATAAGAGATTTTTTATTTGGTTGTATTTTTTATTATAATTGGAAAACGCAAAATAAATGTTGAATTGTTTGATTGATAAATAATAAAATATAAATAAAGTGTAAAAAGATTGATTTGACATGTGAGTCCTTTAATGTATAAGAGGTGTTGATAGATGATTTGATGTGATAAGGTGTAAAAAGTTGATTTGACATGTGAGCTCATGAGAATATGTAAACTGAGTATAACTTATCCTATAGGTTATACTCATTTAAACTGGCTTAGTAATATCAAATTATACTCTGCAAACAGTCATTTTCCCTATCCATTCTTATACCACCCTTATCTGAGCTTAACCTGTTACCCAAACGAACAAGTGAATAAGTGTGAAAGATGCATGTGTGATTTAATAAATGTGACGTTTTTAAGGTGTGCATGAGAATGTTAGGTAAAATAATTTTTTTTTTTAAATGACACAAAATAATGTTTTTATTCTTTAGCTTAGGGGTTGTTTGGCAGCAGCAGAAAGCGGATTTTAAGTGCTGATTGTTAAGTGCAGAAAGAGGAAGGATGATAATCTTTAAGAGTTTTAGAAAAAAAAGCGTTTTGTTCAATGAAAAATATTAAACAGTATTTTAAATAAGTGTGTTTGGTTAACCAGTTGACTTATGTGATTATTGAAAGAGCATTTTGGTCCATTTAATAACTGCTGAATGTAATTTGATGTTTGGTTGAAAATTTAATTATTTGCTTATTTTTTCTATTTATTAAAAATAGATACTTTGATATAAGTCTATTTAATAAATGATGAGATACTGCACTTTGATGACTTGTTAGAACCTAATACA
This sequence comes from Acorus calamus, assembly GCA_030737845.1. NCBI lineage: Eukaryota > Viridiplantae > Streptophyta > Magnoliopsida > Acorales > Acoraceae > Acorus > Acorus calamus. The sequence goes on from CM060875.1 coordinate 32,407,200, forward strand.
AGCCTATACAGATTTTAAAAAAATATCATGCCTCTTATGTGATTTAAAAAAAGTTTCACCTAATAGTGGCAAAACTGTATATTTGAAAATACATATCAACTGTTACAGAGTTCATACTCTCAATCTCAAGGAATGTCCCCATGGAATTCTAGTCATGTGTGTCATATAATATACTCATTTACCACATGACAAACCTTGAATAGATGATTTATTAAATACAAAACCCTCATCATCATAACCTGTTGTTTGGTTACAGTTGCAAACAATTTTTGCAATATATATATCTGTGGAAGGTATTCCTAAGCTTCACATCAAGAGCTCTACAACATCCAGCAATTATAAAACATGAATTTCAATCACTCTTCTTGTATCAAAATATACACACTATAGTGATGCTTAGTGCTAGACATTCATAGGACATGATTGACACCAAAAATAAAAAAGAAGAGAAATGTATTGTGTATAACCAATAGATTACAATGTGATCAATATAATTATAATCCACACGCTATGGTAGCTGATCATGAATCTTCAATTTGTTCTTGAACATTGTGAAACAGGAGGAAAAGTCACTTGGTGGACATATCTGCCATCTGATCATGGGTGTCGATGCAATGCACTTTCCAAACTACTTTCACTCCAATAAACAATATAGATCTGCATATGACCAAAAGAACACAATATATTGATTATTCAAGTAACCATAGCTAGGGATTTCAACTGATTTTCATATCAGAGTGATATTGCAGAAATTTGTAAAAAAAATTCAGAACTATATACATACAGCACTGCCACTTTGAGGACTATGATAATCAAACTAATTTAGGAGAAATTTCACACCACTGCTTTTAATTAACACATTACAATCCAGACAAAACTATAGATACTAGGTGGGTATCGATTGGAAGCTATTTATAACAATGTTGACCTCACTTTTACATTTTTGAGGTCTGTACTATGCCTCAACATTCATTCTAAGGGACCACCAGAGGTTCTTTTGGCATTAACCTATACATCAAACTTATTCCGAGGACAACATAAGTATAACAATTGTAAAATCAAACTTATTCATAAGCTCATACCTTACCCAAAAACGAGGGTGACCTCTGTCATTCATGATACATAAGTATGAAGAATGTTGAAGTTTTTACACTGGTCTTTCATAGATGCATAATCAAATAAAGAGAACATGAGCTGCAGATGGTGCAAGACATGTTATCTGCACAATGCCTCTCCCAAACTACACAGCATTAGCAACATGAACTCTACTCCCATATTTAATAGTATCTATCCAACACTTGTTTCATATATTAAAACACATGGAAGCAAAATGAATCAATACAAAACATAAATTTGACAAGCACCATCTTGAACTTACAATGCACATGAAACTCCTAATCAAATGTAAACACAAAGCTCCAATTAAGGTATTTGAAGAATTCATAGAGGAAGCTCAATAATTGGCTACAATCCCTCATTACAGCACCAAATGTCCAATCAATTCACAGTTTCTAACATTAGTCATTGCCACATAAAAAAGCACAGACCACATATTCATAATGACAAAAGCACTTTCTTTAGATGCCATAGGAATCTCCATTTTTAGATTAAAAAAAATATGGACTTGTAATGTATTTATGAATACAATTGCACTTATTAAAACACGTTCGTCTTCCTCCCCATCAACCCATTACATACAGTAAAACCAAAAGTCCTTGTGATGGTACTAACAAAATAATAAACCACCACCACCTTACAAGATCAACTGTGCACCAAAATTTTTTTAACTTGTACTACACAAAAATAATATTCTACAATTTCAATTTACCACACCTAAAAAAAAAAAGTTAAGTCTTTGAAACCTCGGTTGAACATAACCTACAAAAGTTGCTACCCTACTCCAAACATAACTTCTAATCATCATAAAAAAAAAAGGAACTACACTCACAGACTCCTGAATTTTTATATGAAACTAACAGGTATCATCCATCAATATAGAGTTTAAAAATGAACAAACAAACAATGAATGTGTATCTGGTAACTTAAATAGATGGAAAATGGAAAAAGAAGAAACAATAGAGAGAGCAAAAAAAGGGAAATCAAATGGAAAATCAAGCAAGCTACAATAATCCCATGACATGCAAACCCTAGCACGCCCCATCTGCCAAAGCATCACCACCACTACCACAACCCATTTTTGCAAAAATTAAAACCATGAATACAAACCATGTTTTTTATTAAAAAAAAAAACTTTGTCACATTTGCAGCCACCAACAGCTAATAATCACATCCTTGTAATGTAAATATATAACATACGGCACAATATGACCAAATTCCATTATCCAGACACCTTCACCATTGATAACTCGGGTTTTAAATTACTAACCCCATCTCACTGCTTTACAAATCAACAATCAAAGATACCATACACGAAAAGTCATATATTATCAACTATCATACACATTAGATCAACAAATCTGAAGAACATAGGCATGAACAGAGGGAAAGTTCAGGTTTTACCTAGATCGTTGGTTGTGGAGGAGATCAAAGGAGGCTATGAAGCAGATCGGATTGTCGGAGGGCTCGATTTGGAGACAATGTGAGGGAGATCGGCCGGCCCCTGTGAAAAAACATGTCGGGTTTCAGTGGTAGCAGATCGGGAACGAAGGGTTCAATCGACGATTTTGAAAAAAACATAAAAGAGATCTGTGCATAGAGGTTTATCGGAAAGATTTTGAAGGTAATCGCCGAAGAACAACCGCCCGCCGATTTGGAGCTTTTGCAGTTTTTAGGGTTTTCGCAGAGCTCTCGTTGTGTTTTGGGCGAATGAAAAGGGAGGAGAGAGAGGGAGGTTTCACTGGGCATGGGTTTATATACCCGACGTAAATAAAAGAAGTTTGAAGGGTACTGTCGTCTTTTCACAGGAACACCGAATCACATAACGCGTTTTACTCTTTTTTAAGTGAGGTCGATCAAGATGAAAAAAAGGGGCCCAATTTCACTAAATGAGGATATTAATCAGTACTTCCTTGTCACCCAACCAAATACAATTAATTCTTAAAATCAGTTTTAATCAAAATAAGCTCTTAAATTCAGAGCAACCAAACACCACCTTAGATAATCCCTCATAAGTAATTTCAACACCACTTAAAAGTTATCATACTTATTTCTAGTTTATCCAGGCGTACCTATTATGAAATCTAAAGTACTACTGAGACTGCTTGTTTTTGTCCAATTATATACAATTTAAAGTTGGATATGTAATAATAGCTGTCGTGCAACCTGCTCTCCCAGCATCAAATCTCGCTGACAACGATACTGAAATGTATGTGAAAAAATTAACCTCATCACTTAGACTGGTTTAGTGTACCTCGGTTTTCATAGTCTGTTGTAGGCACAGAATGACGATTAAGCTTTTATATAATTATAGTACTAGTAATTTGATTCACTGAGTAAATGACTTTATATATTTATCTCGCGTGTATCATTGTCTGTTGTATCTCTTGTGGAAACGACCAAGGACCTGCCTAATGCATGATCCTTTAAATTTTATATAATTCCTTCCCCATATCATTATAGTATTTTGCATTTATGAGTTATATGATAGATTCAGTGAACCGATCCTACTAATCTTAATTAATTGATATCCAGTCATACATCAAAATCTCATCTGCTTTTACTCTATTAAATAAGATTTGTCATATTTTGCATTTTTTGGTGTAAGAACAAGGTGTCACAGTTGGTGCATATTTGTCATGTTTCTAAGAAAATATTACTCAAGAGGTCTATTATACAGTCTTTTTGAACACCGATTTTAGTCCTATATGTTTTAATTTGTTGGCGTTCATATACTCACATTAACGAGACATATGCATCATTAGAAATTTTTTACATTTTCTAAAAATATATCTATACAATTTATTAGAATATATATATATGAAAAAATTCATATAACCCCCTGAAATCTTGTCTAAATCCATATAACCCCCTGCAATCTTCATATATCCATATAACCCCCTGTAATCGTACCCAAAATCCATATAATCCCTCCGTCCGCATTCTGTCAGCTGAGTTAAAGGCGAAATTGAAAAAAATCCATATAACCCCCTCTAATCTAGCCTAAATGCATATAACCCCTCCTGCAATCTTCATATATCCATATAACCCCCTGTAACTTTGAAAAAAATCGATATAACCCCATGTAATCTGGAAAAAATATTTTTAAAATTCAAAAATAAAAAAATATTTTTTTTATTAATAATAGAGTAATTTTTTTTTTATTCCTATTTTTTGTATTCTTAATTTTTTGAATTATAAATGAAATGTGATTTCATAACTAGTACCCAACGCATTAATAATAGAGTAAATTAACATTTACATGTATTAACATCTAATGGATTGTAAATCTTTATTTTGTTGTATTTTTTTATTATTCTCATTGGGAAACATAAATTTGATATTTTTGTTGTTTGATTCACCTTAGATAAAATAAGAATAAATGGTAGATAAGAGACGGATAAGAGTTTATGACTTTTTAAATGACAATTATACCCCTGCATAAATTATTTGTGTTTGGGAATAAGTATGGGAGATGTATGTATGATATGATAGATGTGACAGTTTTTGAAAAAAATTATTTTTAAAAATAAAAAAATGCCAAGAGGAATTTTTTTATTTTTTATTTAGAAATATTTTTTTCCCAGATTGCAGGAGGTTATATTAATTTTTCCCAAAATTATAGGAGTTTATATGGATATATGAAGATTGCAGGGGGTTATATGGATTTAGGCCAGATTACAGGTAATTATATGAATTTTTCTCAATTTCGCTGTTAACTCGGCTGACGGAAGACAGATGGAGGGGGTTATATGCATTTTGGATATGATTACAGGGGGTTATATAGATATATGAAGATTGCAGGGGGTTATATGGATTTAGGCATGATTTCAGGGTTTTTTTTTTTTTTAATGATGGAGGGGCTTTTCGTGACTGATCTTATGGTCAAGTTGGTAAGTTACATTCGCCTGTTTGTCCCTGGTCCTACAGAAAATGATTTCAGGAGGTTATATGGATTTTTTCCATATATATATATATATATTTATAAAAGCATGTACCTCACTGGATGATGTAAACTAAAAATCAAAACATGCATAAACTGAAAATGAGACACAAAAAATGACTATACGTAACATTTTTCATATTAATAAATCAGCACTCACGAGAGGCTGAAGCAATGAGGTTCAGGTGCTATGGGAACACAAAATGGGATACAGAAAGTTATGTATATGCTTAGTCAGGGCTGGTTCTGGGATAAAGCTACCAAGGCAATTGCCTGGCCCCCATCTCAGAAAAGAATCAATTGTTCAGTAAAATTTAAAAAATTAGATGGTGAGATGTGTTTATTTTTCTAATTTAAATTAGTTTATCTTAACACACTTTCTCACTCTTTTTAATATCCCTTAATCGAGCCTAAAATTTCTTTCATCTTTAAATATCTTAAACCATAATGACAATAAACATTAGAATTTCATCTCTCTCTCTCTCTCTCTCTCTGGCCAACATATGTCTCTTCCTCACTCCCCTCCAAAACAGTTTCTTTTTCATTGTTTCTCTCATCTCTCTTCCTATGGTTGAATAACATATAGTTCAACCCCTAAGGTATTTTTTTTATTTTTATAATTTTTTCATTCCATTAAAATTTATTTTATTTATTTATTAAGTGCATATGATATGGTAGAAAGTTTTAATGTAAGTGTTATATAATATTGTGTATCTATTTTATAATATTTATAATTTAAAATAAACTATTATGTAATATTCAAACAATCTAGAGTTTTTGTTTGAATATTATTGAACAGTCAGCTTTTCCTTGCCCAAGCGAACCATTAAAATTCTTGAAAAGCTCTTCACAGTGTTTCTTTGGGCAGGGGATGAAGAAACGAAAAAACAACACCCAGTTAAATGGGATCTGGTCTGTTCCCCTAAGGCGGAGGGAGGACTGGGTTTAGAAAGAGGACTGAAATGCTGCAGCTATGGGTACCCAACCGTTTTTGGGAGATTACTACTGATCACCCTTCCCTTTGGGCTCAGTGGATCAACTTGAAGTATCTCTGGAAAGCTTCTATTTGGGAAGTTCAACCGATCTCCTCAGGTTCAATAGTTTGGAGGAAGATCCTCAAGGCACGGGAATGGGTTCGTTCCAAGACTAAATATGTAATTTTTAATGGGACCTCTATAAATATTTGGAATGACCCATGGCTTTGAGGGCATGGTCTTCAATATCATTTCAATGGGGCTCATCTTCTTGGTTGGGGCCCTCATAAGTAAGATTATTACTGACAATTCTTGGAGAAAACCTCCTCGGTGGCTTGCTGAATTTGATGTGCAGTGAGAGGAGATCTCAAACTTAGAAATTAGAGGAATTGGTAATTATTTATTAGTTTGGATTGGGTCAAGAACTGGCTGCTTGTCCACCACTACGGCTCCATCCGCACCTCTCATCCAACCCTTTTGTGGGCCAAAGAAATCTGGCATTCAATCCAACCTCCTAGAAGGAGTGTTCTTTGCTGGTAAACTGGGATTAACAGGTTGCTCACCCTTTCTAGCTAGGATGTGTCTGGTGATCTCTGATTGCTGTCCACTTTATTTTTCAGGTGTATTAAATGTTGATCACCTTTTTCTTCTAGGTGGTTTTTCGGCCTATGTATGGGCCTCTCTTCTTAAAAAGCTATGGGTAGTCCGAGTGAGGCAGAACACTCTCGTTGACCATTTTGTATGGTTCTCTTCCAATGGCATCATAGTGACAAAAATAGATCCTGTGCTGCTTCCTCCTCGCTCAAGTGATATAGGCCATCTAGATAGAAAGGAATAATAGACAATTTTCTAGCACTCACATCTCTAAAACTGATTTGGTTAGCTCAATTATAGCTGCTACAAGACGGGCTTTTCTTTGACATCACTTTGGTGATACTATCTCTCCTCTCTCTAAATCTCTTTTAGAAGTATTCAATATTTCCCTGGAAGAAAAGATTGTGTGTTCTAAAGGTGTCATTTGGAATCCTCCTTTGGATGGCCAACTCAAAGTGAACTCGGATGGATCTAAGTTGGCGATTGCTATGCGTACGGAGCAATTGTTAGAAATCACAGTGGTGCTTGCTTGAAAGCACTATCTCCCTTGGGTGTGAGCGGCATCCATTAATATCTTGGAGCTCAAAGGCTTGGTTGAAGTGTGGAGAGACACGAGGCTCTCAAATATTGCAACCGAGGTCACACTAGCCCAAGACTCACAACCAAAAGTAGAAGAAGAATGAACAACTTAAAGATGAGGGAAAACTGGCAATTTGATATTCACTACAAGAGACAAGCTTACATTCAAAATTGGGCTACTAGAGTCAAGCTTGCACAAGTGTATGTTTTAGGTGATGTTGAGATTTTGTGGAGTGAGATAGATTGAGTTGAGTTGGTGAAAATGGTGGAGATGGTCTCCTTTTATAGGCAAGGTTGGTATGGGGAATAGGTTATGGGAAGTTGGTATACATAATCACTTGTGTGGTGTACCAATGCATGGGTAAGTGTAGATATTGAGAAAAGGTAGTCACTGTGATTTACCAATGCATAGGGAAATATAAGGCTTATGGGAAGTGATGGTCCATGTATAGGTAAATAGAGATCTTGAAAAAATAATGGTAATTTGGTTTTCAAGTCATGGAAAATATGGTGGGTGACATAGGAAGTCAAGATATGGGAAAGTGGTGAATGGGTGGTTGGTAGTGGAAGTGTAGGAGATAAACACTTGTGCAAGAAGTCAATAGTGCCCCACACAAAATACAAAGTTGCCTCACTACATCCCTCAATATAAAAAGCTAAGATAAATAGATAGATAGATAACAAAGTTCACTTTAAAATTTCACACTCCCCCTTAAAGTGAACTTTTGGGTACAAGCCCAAGTTTGGCTCGTAAAAACTCGAACGGCCCTTTGGAGAGAGATTTGGTGAAAATATCCGCAAGATTATCTTTGCTTCGCACCTCCTCCATGTTTACCGTTCCATCAAGCACCTTCTCACGAATGAAATGATGCTCGATCTCGATATGCTTGGTTCTTGCGTGACAAACCGGATTGGTAGCAAGCTTGATAGCACTTTGGTTGTCACCAAGAATAGTGGTTGGTTTGTGAATGATGGAATGGACATCCTCGATGAGCCGCCGAAGCCACACACACTCTTGACAAGCAAGAGTAGCGGCTTTGTATTCCGCCTCCGTAGTAGAAATAGACACAGAATCCTGTTTCTTACTACACCAAGAGACCCCGGCTGATCCGCATAGAAAAACATAACCGGATGTAGACCTCCGATCATCCGAGTCACCACCCAAGTCGGCATCCGTGAATCCACATAAAGAAAACTCAACTTTCTTCTTGTAAAGAAGACCAAAGTCAAGTGTGGAATTCACATACTTCAAAATGCGTTTTGCCGCCTCCAAATGTGGTTTCCGCGGTTCATGCATGTAACGGCTCACAAGTCCAACAGAGAATGCAATGTCAGGTCTTGTGATAGTCAAATAGATGAGACTACCCACAAGAGCACGATATGGGCGAGGGTCCGGAAGAAGCTTCCATCATCACGAGCAATCTTCATGCTTGAATCGAGAGGAGTGGAACACCGTTTGCTTTGGTTCAACCCAAACCTCTCAACAATCTTCTTCGCATAGCCCTTTTGAGAAAGGAAGAGCCCAAGGTCCACCTTCTCCACTTCCAAACCAAGAAAATGGCTTAGCTCGCCAAGATCTTTCATCTCGAATCGAATGGAAAGCTCGGACCGAAGCTTAGCAACCTCCCCTTCATCATTGCCCGTGACGATCATGTCATCCACATATAAGAGAACAATCATGTGGAGACACCCTTGCTTCTTCACAAAGAGACTAGAATCGGAGTTAGAAGCACAATATCCACAAAATTGTAAATACTCCGCAATTTTACCATACCATGCCCTCGGTGCTTGCTTAAGCCCATAAAGAGCCTTCTTGAGTTTACAAACAAACTCCGGATGAGTGCTAGAGACATATCCCGGGGGCTGGTCCATATAAATCTCCTTGTCAATTTCGCCATACAAGAAGGCATTCTTGACATCGAGTTGCCATAGTCTCCATCCAAGCGAAGCCGCCAAAGAAATCACCACCCGAACGGAAGTCATCTTGGCCACCGGACTAAAAGTTTCCTCATAGTCCTCTCCATATTTTTGAGAGAAACCTCTAGCCACAAGTCGAGCTTTGAAACGCTCAACACTTCCATCCGCCTTTCGCTTCGTCTTGTACACCCACTTGCAAGTGATCGGCTTCACATCATTGGGTTTTGAACAAGAACCCAAGTCTCATTCTTGATGAGCGCACACATCTCCTCATCCATGGCGTCCTCCCACTCCTTCACACCTTTAGCTTCACTGAAAGAGGAAGGTTCAAGTTCATCAATAGGACCGGCAAGTAAACAAGGAATGGTGCTCACCAAATTCCCATCGCGATACCGCATGGGTTTCACAATTTTCCTCTCCGATCGCCGAAGAGTAGGCCCGCTTGGAGCCTCCACCACATTCTCTTCTTGCTGTTCATCCAGATCAAAAGAAGAAATCCGGCTCCCCCTCTCACTTGGCTCCCCCATCGACGAAGAAGAAGAGCCCTCCGATGAAATAGGAGCACTAGAGGAGACCGGCAAGCTAACGGTGGCCTCCGGCTTCTTGTTGATGTCCGAGAGAGCACCAACACCTTCAGGACCAGCAACACTCGGGCCATAAAATGAGGTGATCTCATCAAATACAACATCCCTTGAAACTTTGAATTTGTGAGTTTCGGGATCCATGCATTTCCACCCCTTCTTCCGTTCATCGTAGCCAATGAAGATGCACTTCTTGGCCTTGGCATCCAACTTGGACCTCCTTGCATCGGGCACATGAACATAGCAAATAGATCCGAACACCTTGAGATGCTTCACATTGGGCTTCTCCCCGTACAAGAGCTCATATGGAGACTTCATGTTAATCGGGCTAAGAGGCACCCGATTGATCACATGGGTCGCACATGCCATACCCTCCGCCCATAAGGCCTTGGGTAAATTCTTCGCATGCAACCAACTCTTGCACGTCTCCACCAAGTGACGAATCTTCCTCTCCGCCACGCCATTTTGTTGTGGAGTGTAGGCACAAGAAAGCTCCCTCCGAATGCCGTGCTCACGACAAAATGAGGAGAAGTCGTTCGAAGTGAACTCTCCCCCATTGTCCGTGCGGAGCCTCCGGATCTTCTTGTTGAGCATGCCTTCTACGATCACCTTAAACTCCTTGAACTTTGAGAAAACATCTGATTTTTCTTTTACAAAATACACCCAAGTGAACCGTGAAAAGTCATCAACAAATAAAAGCATATAAAGAGAGCCCGAATAAGATGGTGTAGAACAAGGCCCCATCAAGTCACTATGGATGAGCTCCAAAGGACTCTTGCACCGAGAGAGGACCTATCGAATGGAAGACGATGTGCCTTTCCATATTGGCATCCCTCACACACCTCTCCTCCACCAAAGGTGCCCAAGGAAGGAAGCCCATCAACAAGGTTCTTTTTCACCATGATATTTAGTTTATCCATGCTAAGATGCCCTAATCTAGCATGCCATATGGATGCACTATCATTGGTGCTCATTTTATCAACATATGAAGAAGAGGCAGATAAAACAAAGAGATCATTTACCCTCTTTCCGGTGTGGACAATGTCTCCCTCCAACTTGGAAACATTCCGAAGAATCTTCACGTCTTGTGGCCCGAACAAGACATAATGACCCGTATCCACCGTATTGGAGACGGAGAGAAGGTTCTTCTTCACACCCGGAACATGGTACACACTCTTAAGTGTGATAGCGTCGTCGCCTCCTTTGCCACCAAGGATGACGCTCCCGACCTTCTCCACCGGGTGTATAGTATTGTCCGCCGTGACAATCCGATCATTGCCATCATAATGATCTTGGAGAGAAGAGAACTTGGAGTCATCGCCGGTTAGATGATGGCCGCAACCGGAATCGATGATCCAATCCTCTTTGAAGTTGATGGAGGCCAAGGCATTGACCGAAGTTGCCTCCGTCAAGAAGCAATTCCCCCAATCTTCTTCTTCGACGCCCTCTTTTTGAGCAAGATTGCCACCATTGAGCTTCACGCGGCAATTCTTCTTAATGTGTCCAAGTTTACCACAACGGTAACACTTGACACCTTTCCGATTCCCCTCCGATTTACTAGAGGAGTCGCCATCGTCCTTCTTCTTCTCCTTGCCTTTCTTCCCAGATTTTTTGTTGGAAGAAAACAAGGCATTCCCGTCACCATCGGAAGTAGAACACCCGCCATTTGTCGAGCTAGAGACTCTTGCGAAGCAAGAAGGTTCTCAAACTCCACCAAGGATGGCTGGATTGCCCACCCTTGAATAGATGTGACATAGGGAATGTACTCTTCTTGAGCCCACGAACGATGTGCCGCTTCAACCGCGCCTCCGAGATAGGCTCGTCCGGGTCAAGAATAGAGATCTCCGAACAAAGTTTTTGATCTTCAAGAAGAATTGAGAGATAGAGAGATCGCCTTGAGAAGAGTTGCCAACTCATTCTCCAACAATTGTAACCGAGCAACGTTCTTCTTGTTGAACAACCCATGAAGGGTCTCCCATATATTGCACGCCGATGTGCAATCTATGATGTGCTCGAACAATTCTTCGGAAACCGATCTCTTCAATATGAACTCCGCCTTTGCATTAGAAGTCTTCCACTTCTTCAATGCATTAGCGTTCTCCGGCGTATCCTCCGGAGCCTCCTTCTCACCCCCACCAACAACCTCCCACAAGTCCTCACCAAGAAGGTAGGACTCCATACACGACTTCCACCTCTTGTAGTTGGTTTGTGAAAGCACCACAAAGCCAAGTCCGCCAACACGACCTCCCGAATCCATCTTCGAAGCTCCGAACAAACTTCTTCACCAAGGGAATCTTGAAAAGCACCAAACTACAACCCTTGTAGCTCTGATACCATGTGGAGAGACACGAGGCTCTCAAATAGTGCAACCAAAGTCACACTAGCCCAAGACTCACAACCAAAAGTAGAAGAAGAATGAACAACTTAAAGATGAGGGAAAACTGGCAATTTGATATTCACTACAAGAGACAAGCTTACATTCAAAATTGGGCTACTAGAGACAAGCTTGCACAAGTGTATGTTTTAGGTGGTGTTGGGATTTTGTGGAGTGAGATAGATTGAGTTGAGTTGGTGAAAATGGTGGAGATGGTCTCCCTTTATAGGCAAGGTTGGTATGGGGAATAGGTTATGGGAAGTTGGTACATAATCACTTGTGTGGTGTACCAATGCATGGGTAAGTGTAGATATTGAGAAAAGGTAGTCAATGTGATTTACCAATGCATAGGAAAATATAAGGCTTATGGGAAGTGATGGTCCATGTATAGGTAAATGGAGATCTTGAAAAAAATAATGGTAAATTTGGTTTTCCAAGTCATGGAAAATATGGTGGGTGACATAGGAAGTCAAGATATGGGAAAGTGGTGAATGAGGTGGTTGGTAGTGGAGAGTGTAGGAGATAAACACTTGTGCAAGAAGTCAATAGTGCCCCACACAAAATACAGAGTTTCCTCACTACATCCCTCAATATAAAAAGCTAAGATAAATAGATAGATAGATAACAAAGTTCACTTTAAAATTTCACATGAAGGTCTCCGGCTTTGCTCCAGCTTTCCAACTAAACAAATTAATTTGGCTAGAAACAGACTCCACCACGGTGGTTACTTGGGTTAATGGTCTTGATTCACTCCCTTTAGACTGTTGTGAGAGACATTCGAGCCTTTCATACACTTGCGGCTGAATTGAAGATTGGAAAGTCTCCCGTGTTTACAGGGAAGGCAATCGGGCTGCGGATCTTTTGGCTACTTATCAATCTCTTATGGGAACCACAATATTTGATCCCTCTCGCATTTGGCCCGAACTAGCGCAAATACTTCAAGAGGATTTGCTGGTGCAGATTTGCTGTCAGGTGTGAATGCCTCCCACTACTACATCCCCCAAACGCAACATTAGGAACACCACTTTGATTTGCTCTGTTTTTTCTCCACCGCATGCCTGGCTAACTCCATGTTACCAGTACTTTTTCTTCTTTTATGCTTTCAACCCCCTTTTTGTGTAAATTTACACCATGTAAATTTTGAAAAGTGAATGAAATACTCAACTTGTCAACAAAAAAAAAAAAAAAAAAAAAAATCTAGATTTTTTTAAACGTATAGGGGGTCGATTTAAAATTTTTCCTAAGGCCAAGCCATAAAATTCAATTCCCAGTGTTGGCCATGTGCTCAGATTTAGAATCATTGATCATTCTTCTACAACAAGATTATTCAAAGCCACCTCAAATCATAGCTATTTTAAAACCAATAAAGAACATTAACGTAAGGAGAAAATCAGATACTGCAAAGTAAATCGCGAGGCAGTGCGAGCTCTAGAGGTGTTGGCGCGGTGAACGGCGGGTGTGACCGCGACACGGGCTTTCCGATCACGGGTCCATCGCATCCGACGGTCGATGTGAATCGCACCCAACCGTCCGATGCGTTGGACCCGTGATCGATGGCCTGTGATCGCTGCCGCACCCGCCGTTCGCCGCACCTAATCGGCCCCCTATATATATATGTGTGTGTTGATCACGGGTCCATCACATCCGACGGTCGGATGCGATTCACATCGACCGTCGGATGCGATGGACCCGTGATCGGACGGCCCGTGTTGCGGCCGCACCCGCCGTTCGCCACACCTAATCGCTTCACTGTATATATATATATATATATATATATATATATATATATATATATATATATATATATATATATATATATATTTGGTTTTTTTTGTAGTGCAAGTGTCTATATATATGTTGTTGCTTCTGCTTACACACACAACATATAAAAAAATTGTTTTAACCTTGTATATTAAACTTGTGATCGTTGAAATTAAATTTGTGAAAATTGATAATTGTTTTATCCAAATTTGAATCAATTTATTATCATAACATTATAAATATATTAATTATTATTAAAAAAATATATAAATTTATTGGAAAAATATATAATATTCTAAAGAATCTTTATATATAATTATCAAGTATTAAATTTAATATTTTGAAGCTTTTACCTAATCTCATAATATAACTTTATTATATAAATTAAGAATTTATTTATTAGATTTAATGATTTAACAAGTAATTCATAATAAGTTTTATGGATAAAGAATTTGTTGATCAGTTTAATCAACCCATAACCATTTTAAAAAACATCGAGTTTAACAGGTAGATTAATTGATTTTTACCACTATCAGAACTTGAAGATAAACCAAATCGGAATTCAAAACGTATGAAAATTTAATAAGTCCAACTGGATTAGGTTGTGTCATGTTTTGAAACACTGGGTTTAATTTACCACCCATGCCAATAAATCAAATATAGAAATCTAACAAAATTTTACGTTTAGAAAGTTGAAACGTAAATATGAAAGATAATTTTTACGGTACTCATATAACAATTTATTTTCAATTCTGTCTTCAGTTGTTACGTTACTCATACAACATATACAAAAAATTGTTTTAACTCAATATTAATTTATCATATCATTATATATATATATATATGAAAATTATTACGTGCGGCGAACGGCAGGTGCGGCCGCGACGTGGGCCGTTCGATCGCGGGTCCATCGCATCCAACGGTCGACGTGAATCGCACCCGACCATCCGATGCGATGGACCCGTGATCAACGGCCCGTAGTCGCTGCCGCACCTACTGTTCGCCGCACGCAATAACTCCCCTATATATATATATATATATATATATATATAGGCAGTTGATATTGTGCGGGACGTGAGCGACGCGGACGACGTGCGCGACGTGATCTTGAGCGTCCGATTCAATTTTCATCGAATGAACGAGCCGATTAAAACAAAAATCAAACCCATGTGTACCCATATTGACCGGTTTTAAAAAACATAAAACAAAACCAAATATACCCATTATACCCTCTCCCAAATAATCCCCTCCGACCCTCTCTGGTTCCCTCTCTCTCTCTCAAAATTTTTCGACCCTCTCGAGTTCCCTCTCTCTCTATCGAAATTTTGATTTTTCATCCCCAAATCGGACGGTCTAACGTTGGCGTCGGCGACTCCCCTCCTCACATTGACGTCCGCGACTCTCCTCCTCACGCGTTCCCTCTGCGTTCGGCACCCCGTCCCCCTGCATCGTCCCCATCCCGACAACGTCCACGCCCTCGCATCGTCAACATCCATTGTAAGTATTTCTTTTCCATGTTCTGATTATTTAGGATATATTGGGTTTAATTTGTCATTTTTTTTTATTAGCTAGGGTTTTCATAATTTTTTTGTGATTATTTTAGGGTTTGTAAATATGTAAGTGTTAAGGGTTTAGGGTTTTTTTTTTGTTTCCTTTTCATGGGGGAATGATGTTTGTATATCTAGATGCTGAAATCAGTTTTTTTTTTTTTTTTTTTTTTTTGCAAAAATCTCAAAAAAAATGCCTATATATATTGTTTGAATTGAGAATTCAATTTATGACATATAGACCTAGAGATGTATTGGTGCTGACATTAACTGAAACTTGGTAATTATGGTTGCAATTACATTGTTTTTTTTAGTCAGATTGATTTTGTTGTATCAGTAATATGTTGGTTATTGTTTTATTTCCAGGTCAGCGTTTGAGAAAGCTTAGAGATGTATTGGTGCTGACATTTGAGTAAAGAAGGGTTTGGTTGTTGCAGGATGCTTTTTTTTTTTTTGAAATGATGATTGTTTCAGTTTTTGAGAGTGTCAATGCTAAATTTTGGGAGTGTATGAGCTTTAATGGGAGTGACAGGGATGTAGTTGATGCCCTTTAATGAAGAGAAACAGCTAAAATAAGCAATTCCAACCAAATTAACTTGTTATGTTTATTGATGCCTGTAGAACATAGTTATGTATTATATATTTAAATGGTTTTTTTTTGTTGATATGTGAAAAATTATAAATCTAATTATCTTTTATATTCAACCCTGTTCTTGTGCTTGTTGTGATGGCATAGGTAATTTGTGCTTTGTGTTGTTGGAGGGGCCTCTGTTTTTTTTTATTGGTTTATTGTGGATTTGGAGGATAGATGATGTTTATTGCAGTCAATTTGAAGAGGTATCAAGCAGTGAAAGAAGTTGGGGGGGGGGGGGGGGGTCACAATTAATGTTAAAATCATCACATACTACCAATTGATGCAAATTTGTCAGGTAAAACAATCTAGGTATTTTAAGTGCATAGAAACTGATTACAATTGAGCTGTTTAATTTTTTATGCATGGTTTGACATGATTAGATGAATTTGTGAGTTTCATGCTTTTCTTTTTCCTTTTTGCACATACCAATTGTGGTAAGATGTGGACATTTTACATTTCTAATGAATGACAAAGATGATCACAATCTCTAGATATGGTTCTGTGTCATTCAATAGCACAAATTTGTTAGAAAGTGTGACTAAAGAGACAACAGCCAACAACGGGAAAAAAGGTGCAAAAAGGTGCAGAGATTGCTGCATATGATAGGGATACTACCAAAGTAATTGGATTCTTTTAGTCTTTGTAGATGCAATAGGAAGTGACTTTCATTTTGGTGACTTTTGGGTTCTCTTTGTTTCACAGTAAAGCATCTACATTTTGATAAAATAAACCGTCTTTCATTAGAAAACTATGAAGACCACTTGTGATTATGCTTCTTATATGTAGGTCAGATACCAATTAATTCCATAGCTCATTGGGTTCTTAGGTTATTAATTCTACAAACACTTGCTAGATTTGAACTCATATAGATATCTAATC
This sequence comes from Acorus calamus, assembly GCA_030737845.1. Lineage (NCBI taxonomy): Eukaryota > Viridiplantae > Streptophyta > Magnoliopsida > Acorales > Acoraceae > Acorus > Acorus calamus. The sequence goes on from CM060875.1 coordinate 32,424,099, forward strand.
TTGGTTGTTTCATTCCTACCATTTGACTACTATTGTTTGCATCTCACACGAAGAAAAGCAATGTATTTGCATTTGATCGGGTGATCTTTTTTAACCTGTCAGTGTAGGTTTCACTTATTTTGCCCATTGAAATTATTCAGGCTTCCTCCAAGAAGCAAGTAGCACCAGAAGAATCAAACGAGACAAATCTGGATTTGAGTTTAGGGTTGAAACCCCATGAAGGAGACCGTGAAACTGACTTGAAATTGAAAGAACAAAATGAAGGTGGCTGATCAATGATAATAGGCTCAAGTATGAGGAACTACATCAAATTCAGAAATTAATACCAGAACATAAACCAAGAGTCTGCAAAGTATGGTCATTTTATTAAGGCCTGATTATGTTATGAATGCATTTCCTTCGTGCTCTTGAGATTAGGTAGAGTTTCATTATGTATGTATGATTCTACAGAAGGAGAAAAAAATTAAGTGACATTGTATTTAGTTCTTATATGCAAATTGATTAGGTGATGAGATTATATTTGACTGTAACTGACTGAAGTGTTGCTGGAAATAATTCTTAATTTGGTCTGTCTATTTGTGGTGCCTGAATCCTTATGAAAAATGTTCAGTGAGTGAACCTGTTTTTTAATGTGGGTCCAAGGTTCATCTTGTTTACTTGCAACATCATCATTATGAATGAGAGAAATAACACAATCAGGTTAACACATAAATCAAATTTGGAATCACATATCAAATACTCCAAATTTCAGCACAAAATCATATAAAAGATTTGGTTTCGTAGTTGGGGCAAAAAATTAAACCTATAATCAACAAAAGGTCTACTACCATTTCTCATTTCCAATTCAATCAACATTGCCCCTCATTATGTAAATAACAAATGACACTACATTTTTATTGAATGAAGACATCGGTGAAAATTCATCCAGTAGCGAGAGAACAGATACTAAACTTGATACCATAACTTAGTTTCATGTTCTACTTTCCCAATTAAATCTGAACATCATTTGAAAAGCCTGCTCCTAAAACACTCAACCCTCAGAGCTCTGGTTCTCCTCGCCATCCAGAACTTTGGTGACGCCAACTTCAACGATCCGAAGAACGCGTTCATAGAGCATGTATCCCGACTGGAAAAATAAAACAAAATGTCATGGGCACTGTTACACTTGAACATTTTTATAGTATATGAAATCACCTAACGCTGTATATGCTTTATCACAAAAATGTAAAAATGAATGCATTCAATTCATTCATTTATGTTTTTTTTTTTTTGTAAATGTATGTACTTTCATCAGACAAGTTTACACTTCAAAAACAAGAAAAAAAATCCAAACGTAAATGTATATACTTTTTTTGTAAATGGGTTTGATTTTTGTTTTAATCGGCTCGTTCATTCAGTGGAAATTGAATCGGACGCTCAAGATCGCGTCGCGCACGTTGTCCGTGTCGCTCACGTCCCGCACAATCTAAACGGTCACCTGTGCACAATATCCATAAGAACCACTAGACCAAGCTCATGAGCTCTGTCAATTAAGGACTTAAGATCATCTGGCGTCCCAAAGCGGCTGCTGGGTGCGAAAAAATTGGTCACAAGGTACCTACAGCAAAACACCTAGAAACCATTATTTACTGATATAATAGTACAGCAGAAGAAGAAAACTGGAAAAGACATTCTCATACTCTCTATTACAATTTTATATAGGGCTTGACTAAATTGCTTCTAAATGGCTACAACTTATGTCATATAATACACGTAAGTAAGGAGCCTTGCTCAATTTAAATTATTCATTATGAAGAAATCCAGATTTCACTCATTGGATGGTGAGAGTTTACATGAAGGGGTGTGTATATATATATATATGAAAGATGAAATGTCCACCAAAAGCCTTGTGCAAACATGCAAGTAAATTTGTGCTTCTATACTATTTCTCTGTTCTTGATGCACATGAAGTTCTCTGAAGAGAAAACATACCCAAAACTTGCATAATATGAATGCTCCTGGATAGCCATAATCTGAACAGCATTGTACCCGAGCTTTTTAATGCGAGGGAGAACATCATCCTAAAGTTCGTGTATGTGTTAATTTTTGGTTCCTGCATGTTAAAGATTCAAATTCAGTGAGAAAACACAAATTAATTTCATCTTAGGCAAACATCAAAGTACACTCATGCCACAATGCTATCCCATTTTAAAATCATTCCTGGGAAGTGCAGACAATCCACAAAAGATTCTTGTCATGACAATCAAGTCATGTTTTATTTCATCACATATATAGATTTCACACAAATGCATCTCTGCTAGGAACAAGTTTTTACATGTTCGTTAGGACTTCAATGCAGTATGACCTAGCATTCTTAAACGCTTCAGCATTCTTTAATGAGGAAAAATCATTTAAAATCCTCAAATATTGTTTTTAAATCCGCTATCTCTCACCATTGCTCTGCAATTTGAATTATGTATCAGTTAAACCTATCTTTCACCATTGATGTGCAATTTGAATTATGTGGCAGTTAAAACCCCATACATGTTAACACAAACAGACACATGTAACAGTATTAATAAATGTTAACACACAAAGATACAGAGAATTTATGCTTGACATGCATGCACGCACGCAAGCACGTTCGTGCACGCACATGCCCACACATGTAAGAGTTGTTGATACAGGTCAATACATAGAGATATGGAAATTCGTGTTTGACAGAACAGTTACAGTGGTTCAACGAAATTGTTGGCCAGCTGTTGTTCAACAAGATTATTAATGTGCTTCTGATGAATCATGATCAACAGAAAATTTACTTGACAAGAAAGGGAAGAATGCACACCGTACTGCTCATCCCAACATGCGACTCATATATCCTCAATGATTTTGGTGCTTTTGGCTGGGGATGTTGAAATACATATTTTTCCTGTAGAAAGTGGAGAAATGCACCTTACATCAGTAAAGAAACAAACATCCACCTAAGCCAGATATACAAAAGAATCCTAACTTTAGAATCATGATAGAAGCATACATCTTCAGGAGGATCATAATATATGCCATTGTAGGGAATTTCACCAGGGTCTGCACGGAGTACTGATACAACAAAATCAATCTAACTAAAAAAAACAATGTAATTGCAACCATAATTACCAAGTTTCAGTTAATGTCAGCACCAATACATCTCTAGGTCTATATGTCATAAATTGAATTCTCAATTCAAACAATATATATAGGCATTTTTTTTGAGATTTTTGCAAAAAAAAAAAAAAAAAAAAAAAAAAACTGATTTCAGCATCTAGATATACAAACATCATTCCCCCATGAAAAGGAAACAAAAAAAACCCTAAACCCTTAACACTTACATATTTACAAACCCTAAAATAATCACAAAAAAATTATGAAAACCCTAGCTAATCAAACAAAATGACAAATGAAACCCAATATATCCTAAATAATCAGAACATGGAAAAGAAATACTTACAATGGATGTTGACGATGCGAGGGCGTGGACGTTGTCGGGATGGGGACGATGCAGGGGGACGGGGTGCCGAACGCAGGGGGAACGCGTGAGGAGGAGAGTCGCGGACGTCAATGTGAGGAGGGGAGTCGCCGACGCCAACGTTAGACCGTCCGATTTGGGGATGAAAAATCAAAATTTCGATAGAGAGAGGGAACTCGAGAGGGTCGAAAAATTTTGAGAAAAATTTTGAGAGAGAGAGAGAGGGAACCAGAGAGGGTCGGAGGGGATTATTTGAGAGAGGGTATAATGGGTATATTTGGTTTTGTTTTATGTTTTTTAAAACCGGTCAATATGTGTACACATGGGTTTGATTTTTGTTTTAATCGGCTCGTTCATTCGATGAAAATTGAATCGGACGCTCAAGATCACGTCGCGCACGTCGTCCGCGTCGCTCACGTCCCGCACAATATCAACTGCCTATATGTATATATATATATAGGGAAGTGATTACGTGCGGTCGTGCGGTCGGTGCGTCCGCGATCACGGGCCGTCGATCACGGGTCCATCGCATCGGACGGTCGGGTGCGAATCACGTCGACCGTTGGATGCGATGGACCCGCGATCGGACGGCCCACGACCGCGACCGCACGACCGCACCTCATCGGTCGCGTATATATATATATATATATATATATATATATATATATATATATATATATATATATATATATATATATATTTTCGATAATATGCGGTCGTGCGGTCGCGATCGCGAGCCGTCCGATCGCGGGTCCATCGTATCCAACGGTCGACGTGAATCGCACCCGACCGTCCGATACGATGGATCCGTGATCGACGGCCCGTGAATCGCGACCGCACGACCGTATAATATCACGACTATATATATATATATACGCGGATGATAATATGCGGTCGTGCGGTCGTACGGTCGCGGTCGTGGGCCGTCCGATCGCGGGTCCATCGCATCCAACGGTCGACGTGATTCGCACCCGACCGTCCGATGCGATGGACCCGTGATCGACGGCCCGTGATCGCGGACGCACCGACCGCACGACCGCACGTAATCACTTCCCTATATATATATATATATATATATATATATATATATATATATATATATATATATATATATATATATATAACATTTTATTACACTGATCATTTGATCATTTGGGGTTATATGGATTTTGCCCTTTTTTTTAATTACCCAGGTATCACATCTTTAGATTAATTGCTACGAACAAGTATTGTATGTGGATGCAAATTTGCCTACAAATTAAAATCACCTGACTGTATCAAGACTTCTAAAACTTACAGAGATATACATATTCAATGGGATATACATATTCAATGGGCTTGCTTAGCCCCAATCATAGATGAGGTAGGCATCAAACAATGAGCAATGCCGGCCAGGTTCCGAGTCTTGAGGCCAGCCCCGCCGGATTTTTTGGGCAGTGGGCCCGTGTTGGACTGGCTCACTTGGTAAAACCCAGGCCCACAGTCCTTCCACAGGCTTGGGCCTTGACCCGGCTCCAGCCTTCTGGCCTGCGGGCCAAGAAAAAAAAAAAAAAAATTTAGTTTTTATAAAAAGGAGGGAGGGGAAATCCATCCCTTCATTCGGGGAAGGTCCCCCTCTGCCACATTTAATATGTGTTATACCATATTTTTATTTTTATTTTACTGTCCTATTTATGATCTTATATATTATGATACGGTAGAATATAAATATTTTTTTTATTTTTAAAGAATATATTATAATATCTTAGTATATATTTCACTTTGTATAACGGTATATTCATTTTAATGGTTGAGTGTATCTTATTATTATTATTATTTGTGTAAATTGCAGTTGGATTACCCAAAGTAAGCTAGGTTTGACCTCCTCCGCTGTTTTGAAAGTTTCATATACTTCAAGGACCAATGTATAGGACTAAAATAAATATATAATTGAAAATAAGATTTAATGTTATTCAATTCCTATTCTCATTTGTGTCCTACATACGTTTACAATTTTACATAGAACTGAAATTAATGTCATAATCATACACGTTATCTACACAATGAAATGTCACAGTCGATGCATGCATGTTTTTTCGTGATTTTTTCTAACCCACCAATTTGGGGTGAAGAATAAATGCGGAATAAGAGAGAATGCAGCTGTATAAATAAACTATTTGTTCTACAAGTTGGATAAGTTAGAATAAGGCCCGGAATTGATTATCAGGTCATATCACACATTAATAATGTTATATACTCTAATCTACATATTATCCTCATTTTATCTAAAGGGAATTTTTCATTGGTCAACCAACCATGTTCCAAATAAAGTAGTTAGTAATAAATGGATCTTGGTAAGCCTATTTCCAACAAATCCATTTAAGATAACTATAAAAGTTATTAAATACTCTTCTTCATTCTTTTAATTTTATGATATATTATAAAAGTCATTCTTTTATTTTTCTTTTATTAATACTATTTAAGATGTTTCTCATGGTATATATTAAACTACATGTAATAAAATTCAAATTGATTTTTGCACTGCTCATGCAAAGCACGACTAAGGAGAAGAAGCAAGAAAGTAGGTTGTTCAGATTTTGATTGTAATTAATTAATAGAAAAATTAAAACTCATGAAACATCAGTCCTTCATTCATCAACATTGATAGAAGTGGTAGGTTTTCCTGTAGTTTTTATCCTTGATAGTGTCCACGCTTGTCTTTTTGTGCATTTGGAGATTGGAAGAAAGCATAAGCAACAATATATAATTAAGAATAAAAAAACATGTGATATGGTTGCATCTAATGTTCCTTTTTGATTGACATGACATTTCTCTACTCATTATTTTGTTATCTATGCCCAGGGTCCACCATACATGCAATGCATTTTCGTGGTGCTTTCTTATGAAGATATGGAAAATGCCCATAAATATCTCACCCACGAATGATGATTTTCAACCGGCCGGCTAGGACTATTAAAGTGAGATCAGACTAAGCTGTTAATTAAGAGTGCCATGGCTTCAGTCCTACAACACCCACTGAAAGAAAAAGCGGAGGTTGTTCGCAAATATTTACCCTATGAACCAAGTTATTGGGGTGACTTCTTGATTCGGCTCTCCTCGGTGATTAACTTCTACACTGTCATCATCATTATTGCTTAGTACTGTATATTGATTATATATTTTACAATATATTTATCTGATGATATTGTATTTATGCAGGAAATTGATTCATCAGTCGAAAAGAGAGTAGAAGAATTGAAGAAAGATGCGAAGGAGGTGATAAGACATGCCGACGAACCCCTCCAAAAGATGAATTTGGTTGATGTAGTCCAACGTCTTGGTTTGGGTTATGACTTTGGGGAAGAGATCGATGAAGCTCTCAAACAAATCAATGACAATGCTTGTATTTTTGATGATTTGCATGCATTCGCCCTCCAATTTCGCCTATTGAGGCAATGGGGCTACAAAACTCCATCTGGTGAGTGATAAAAAATATGATATATGTTAAAAGTTATTATAAATGCATATATAATTGAAAAGAGAAGAAAAATGAATACTATTGATAAAAAAAATATGAACTTATTTAAGTTTGATAGATGAAATTATTAAAATGACAAAATTATATGGACATGACTGCACACTTTTAGGAGGTCCTAGAAAGGCATGTCAATCAATTTTTTTTTGTTTGTTTTGAGAAAGGGAAACATTCACGTGAGTTATTACCATAAATAGTAAATTAGTTTATTTAAAGGCTTTAATGAATGGATTTGGTCGTAATATGCAAAATTAGTTGTATAATTATAACAACAGATTTACAAGATCTCCATGAAATATTTCACAATGTTAAATTTTGTGGGGTTCTGAGATTATCATCATTTATTGCTTTCACCTGTTATATTTACATTTTTCATCTTGTACCTCTTATGGCCATTCAATCCCCCGAGAAAGCATGGGTCACATGCAGGGTCGACCATGAGAATTGAAAATTTGGGTGGAGCCCTAGTTGATCTTTTAAAATGGAGCTCTATCACACAAAATAAAATAAAATAAAATAAAATAATCTTGTTTAAATATGACTCAATAAATTATTATTTTTCATTGATTAACTAAATAATGAATATTTAAATTTTTTATTATTATGCATAAAAAAATATTAAAAAATATATTTCATTTCAATGACTATGTTTATTTTGTTCGACCCATCTTTTATAAAAAAATAAGAGTGAGTGATTTGTTTTTTTTCTAATTATGGGTTTTCAATTTATTATCTTAAAAAATGAGATTTTTATGTCTAACTTTTTAATTTTATCTCTAATTAGCAAGAAAATATGAATCTAATTATTAAAAAACATATATCCAATAAATAAATAAAAAAATAAGATTCAAAAAGGGGCTATGTACGATTATAACAAAGATCAATTTGTTGTAAAATTTTTAAATTTTGATTTTTAGACTTTGGAATGGTTGAAACTTGAAAGAGTTAGAGAGAGAGAAAGATATAGATTATGAGAGCGCAACTGAGAAACCCAAAAAGGGAAGAAAGAAAAAAAAGTTAGGTTTAAGGGGGCGACTATTCACCTTCCAAAATGAGATGTCAAAAATTTATTTATGTATAAATATTTGTAACCATTGGATTGATGGGATTGATTGCATTTTTTCCATGTGGGGCTTTGGATGGATTAGAAAAAAAAACTAAATCTCATGGTGGGCCTGGATAGATTGAGGCCCACGAAGTAAAATGCAATACTTGTGGCATTTGGGGCCTTCCCTTCCCTGGGTGGCCCCCCCTACATCTCACAATATTTTCTATAGCATCAATTCAATTATATCAAATGCTGAAACAGATGGATTCAACAAGTTCACAAACGAGCATGGTAAGTTCAATGAGAACTTGAGCAGTGATGCAAGGGGTTTGTTGAGCTTATATGAGGCAGCTCACCTTGGATTGCCTGGAGAGGATATACTCGATGAGGCCATTGCTTTTACAATGCACCACCTACCATTGATTAAGAATAATAATAAAGTAAGTGTTTCATTAGCAATGGATATAGAGCGAGCATTGTGTATGCCACTCCGCAAGGGAATGGAGAAGCTCCAAGCAAGGCAATACATTTCCATATATGAGAAAGATGATCAGCGGAGCGATACACTCTTAGAGCTCGCGAAGCTAGATTACAACCGGGTGCAGAGGATGCTCCAGAAAGAACTCAAGACCATCTCATTGTAAGTTGCAATGGTTAACTAAAATTAATCAAATGCATGTGAAATTAGTTTATGCATGTGTCAATGGAAGACAAGTTAACATTGTTTTTCTTTTCTACCAATGGTGGGAGTATCCCAAATTTTATTAAAACAGGAAGACCGAGATCAAGAAATTCCAAATACTAGATCACCACTATATAGTAAATCAACATCACCCAATGTTCGATGTGTTAGATTATTCTTTCCGATGATCTTTTTGTTGTAAATTAATTCTCTTATAAATCACTGAGCTATGCGTCTATGTCCTATAAATTAAACCAATGTTACAAGGCTTACATGCAGTCTTTTTACAATCTATTTTATTTTTTAAAAGTGTATTCTTTATAGTTACATTTGCGTCTATCACCATATGTTACGTATGGTGACGAACATGCTTTGACTGTCATAGAAACCTAAGGTGACTGGTTCAGCTGTGACAAATGGTCGAGTGCCACAGTAGGCTTTCCTTGACAGACATAAGGGTTTCGGTGATGATTTTTGCTCGTCATTAAAATCTTATTTTGTTGTGGTGTAATCTTTTATGAAAAAATTTAAAAAATCAAATGTTTTATTTAATAAAGCAAATATTTCATTAGACAAAATCATGTTAGGGGAGTGTTTATAAGATTATTTTATGACACCACCTTTTTCTTAGTGGCCGATTGCCTCATGTTGTAGGTGGTGGAAGGAATTGGCACTTATCGAGAAGCTAAGGTTTGCTAGGGATAGATTGGTGGAATGTTATTTTTGGGCTTTGGGAGTCTGTCCTGAGCCACATCAATCTCGACCCAGGAGGGTACTTGCAAAGATCATAACCCTAGCTTCGGTGATGGATGACATATATGATCATTATGCCACAATCAAAGAACTCATACCATTCAACGATGTGATCCAAAGGTCAGATATATATATATATATATGTGTGTGTGTGTGTGTGTGTGTGTGTGTTTTTTACAGCCCCAAGGTCAGATATATGTTCTTAATTGGTTCTCTCTCAAATTTATTTATTTTTGATAAGTAACCATTTTGGTTTAAACCATAAACTTTATAGTTGCAAATTTTGTTGTCAATCACGCATTCAATTATAGGTCCAACCCCAATTTGTCGTAATTGGATCCCTCTCAAATTGTCCCCACTTGTCTAGCTAAACTTATTGTACAAACATGTTTCATAGGTGGGATATGGTGGCCATGAAACAACTTCCAGATTACATGCAAATCTTTATTCATGCATTAGCAGACACATATGAAGAATTTGAAAAAGATCTATCATCAGAAGGAAACTCCTATCGCATCGATTATCTCAAGAAAGCGGTACACTTCTTTTTTTTTTTTGCATCCTTATTTAAAATACATAGAAAAAATTGAATGAGATATATATATCCAAAGTATATAGGATCGTATTTATATTATAAAAAGACTGAGTGTAATGACGCCTATATGCAAATGCAGATGAAAGATTTGTCTAGAGTGTACCTACAAGAAGCAATATGGGGTGTAGAGCGATATGTTCCAACATTTGAAGAGCATTTGAGCGTTAGCCTTCTGAGTAGTGGCTACCCAATGCTACACTGTGCTACTCTTGTTGGGTTAGAAGACATTAATTTAACAAAAGAAGTCTATGATTGGGTGATAAGTGTACCACAGATCCTCCAATCTACTGCACTGATTAGCCGATTCATGGATGATATTGTTGACGTGGAGAGAGACAAGGTAATTGCAAAATCATACGTAGTGGTTATTGTTGGGCTTTTTATCTATAAAAAAAATATTTTTATAATGATGACTTTTTGAATATTTGATTTTATCAAAAAAAAACTGTAGTGTGTTTACATGATTTTAGTTAAAAATAAGTAATCAAAATTTGATTCTCTTTTACATGTGTTCTCTTTTGATTTTGAGAAACAAAAATTCAAATATCTTTAAAAACCATATTGTTCATTGATTCGGAAAAATGAATGAGATTACTTGTTCAACCGTTGGATTAATTAAATTTGAATTGTAACATTATTATGAGATAATAAATATTTTAGTTATCATTGCTAAATAAATTAATTTATAAAAAATTAAAAAAATCTTTGCATAATTATAAAAAATTAAATCTTACTACTTTATAAATTCTTTCTTAACATCATAAAATAAGTTTTTCATGTAAAATATAAATTTTTATTGGATTTAATCTTTTAACAAATAATTAATCATAATTTTTGTGAATAAAAACCAACCGGTTTAATCAACCCAAAACCGATTTTCAAATACCTTTAGTCCAATTGGCGGGTTGATTAATATTTACTGATTTTTCAACCATTGTGTTATAAAAATAAATGGAACTGAAATTCAGACCCAGGTGGGGGTTTAATAAACCAATCGGATCTAATGGGGTTTTAAACCACAGAAAATTACGTACTCGTCTTCTCTTCAGTTTCTGTTTTACCCTATCTTCCCTAAATTCTAACATCATGAAAATGACCACATTGTATGGAAGATAAAACAAGAGGAGGGCCAGGTGATTTCAAGTGTCCAGTGCTACGTGTTGGAGAAGGGCATCTCAGAAGAGGAAGCCTGCCTGGAGTTTCAGAAGATGATAAAAGAATCCAGTAAAACCATAAATGAAGAGCTTCTCAAACCATCTTCCATTCCCATTGAGGCCCGAAAGCCCGCCCTTAATCTGGCATGCATGATGGAAGTCATTTACAAAGATCACAATTCATACAACGAACCATCTGGTGTGATGAAAGATAATATATACTCACTGCTAGTTAATCAAGTGCCCATTATTTGAATGGGTAGTGGCTAATATCCGAAGTTGAATTTTATTTTATTTTAGTTGTTTGATGAAACAATATATAAAGTTTTTTTTTTTTTTGAATAATGGTGCTCCCTGTGATTTTATCCCCTGATTTCTTTCAAAGAGATGGGAGGTGCTTATAGAGTTAACCGAAGCTCGATTCGCATGTTTTAGGAGGTGCTGATTTCTATTTGCTTAGGTAAATGATTGTAATTTTATATGCTTTTAATCTCAAAATATCATTACTAATTGAACGCCCCAAGAGGAAGCTTTGGGCGATGGGTTGGGTGGAAATCTCTTCTACCTAACCATCTGAAATGACCCTTGGAGTGCTCAGTCCCTCTCGTTTTGTTTTTTGTTTTTAGTTTTAGAAAAATATTAGACTCAGTCACATTCACTAACAAAAACTCGGATCTCACATATTTTAATTTTTTTTTAAATTAAACATCATTTAATGAGCTATATACTTTGATAAAAAATGTACATCGCTCTATTTCGAATTGAATGAAGCCATTTTTAATAAGTGTAAGAAAATACTTAATGTGGTATATACAACATCTAATGAGGTATATGATTAACTGGATTTCTAATGTGGTATATATGACTGTGTTTTGGACTGAGAAAAAAACTGAGTGTAACACCACTCTTAATTTTACTTTATTGTATTTGTCTCATTACTTTCATTCTCAATTCAGATTTACAATCCACTTTTACTAATGAAAGTGATGGTAACAAGATCTACATTTTCTAAAAAAGAAAAAAAAAAAGAGAATTCAAATGATTTATTGGAATTTATTTGTATTATATAGATATAAATATTTTTTCATATTATTTCAAGAAAGATTACAAAATGAGAGCTAAAGCAAGAGACTAATAGATTCTTCATATATAGATGAAACCAAAAGTTCATTGCATCATTAGATAATCGTAATGAATTTGTTATCTGAAATGTCATGTTTGGGTAGGGATGTAAGCTATTGAGGAATAAATAATTATTTCAATATGGATAAAGATTAAGTTATTTTACATCTTGTTGTGTTTTTTTGGTTATTCTCAAAGAAAAATATAATAATGATTATTTGTGATTTGGTTGATCATGATAAGTTTTGGATAAAATATTATGATTTGAAGTGTATAATGATATATAAAATGTGAAAAATGATCTGACATGTGGGGCCTATATTTATTAGAGATGATGACGGTTAATTTGACATATGATCTCGCTTATATCAGTGGTATATATTTGGTGGAATAATACAATTCTAAGAGATTCTGTAATACAATTATTTAGGGGTTGTAAGTGGGGTGTGCTAAGAGGTGGTGGTTTGGGAGTTACGGAATTACATTGTAACAATGGAGGTTAGTTGAGTGGTAGTGGGCATCAACCATATTCACAACAAAAAAATAATTTTCATACACAATGACAACGTAGTGTATAATATAGTGTATATTATACTATCATAGCGTATAAGCGATCGAGGGACAGCAAAACAGACTAAATGTATTAGCCCTTTTGGAGATGTGATCCAACATCGAACAAGAAGAAGTTGTGTTCCACAAACGAGGGAGTGCAAATTGGAAGATGAGGAAATAAATTTAAAGGACATATATACAAATTAGATGGACGCGTATAAACATATTTGAGCGGTGTAAATAGAGACACCTGGTATGAACTAAGTGTTGGGTCATCATGGTGCCAGGGACAGAGTCGGGTATGGGGGCCAGGAGGTTGATACACCTGGTCATTTTTTAGTCCTACTTTTATCTTCCATCGAGTTAAAAATATACATCATGCATCAGCTCATTAGCCTTTCCAAAAATATGCTAGAACTTTAGCGTGGCGGTTGGGACATCTCTCCCCCTTACCGGGTGGAGGGGGGAAAAATAGTTTAGTCCCCTGGGTTTAATGGTCCTATTTCTCTCTGCTCTAGATACAGAGCATTTCATTAAAAAAAAAATGCTAGAGCAGTAGAGCTTCTGTGAAAGATAACGCAACATTCACGTGCAAATTGTATATGTGCATATATTATGCAAGTGTTGCTTTGTAGAATTAACGGACCAGTGAAGTTCACATGTCCATGCATGCAATTAAATTTTTTATATTTTATATGAAAATGCAACTGTTCTAGTTTCACACCAAAGCAAACCAAAACAAAACCAACCAATGTAAATGAAAAGAAGAGATTCAACAATTATTAATTAACAAAATCAAACAAATCCGAATATTCTCTTAGTAGGATGATAGAAGTACCCCCTCTTTACTAAGGGGACTTGGATTCGAGTCTTCTTACTTATTGATAAGAACAAAATTGATCAAAACAAAATACTTATCAATAATAAAAAATTCAAACAAAAAAAGTATAGACATGCAATAATAAAATAAAATTCATTAGTTCATGTTGTTTCCTTGGCCGACCCTCACCTAGGCAGGCTAGGAGGCCGCCTAAGGGCCCTATCAAAGAGGGCCTCCAAAATAAAATAAATATTTTTAGTTTTATTAAAAAAAAAGATTTTTGTGACCATTATCCATTTTAAGGATAAATATTAGCAACTGTCCAACATGCAACTTCAAGTGTACAATTGGGCATTGCCTTTTTTTAAAAAAAACTAAGGAGATCTCCTAGTGATTTTTCAAAAAATAAAAAATAAAATTCAAGTGTAATAATTATCCTACATGCTTTGATTCTTTTGAACAAGACACGCATTTTAGTTAAACAAAGTATATAGATACCCATTTAAATTATATGGATCCACTAATGAAAAAGTGAAAATTATAACATTATCTAACGAATGAGCACGATGAAAAAAGAAGGTTTGTTTGCATATATACACCCCTCTTAAATCCATATTTATGGAATTACCCCTCTTATTTTCACCATGGCACAAGTACCCTTGAAATTTTTATAATTCGTGCAAATATACCCACCCTGTCAGTTGCCTTTATGAATGCAAACCGAACCATGGTTAGATTCTCAACTCTATCCCATGAAATGTCCACTTTACCCCTCACTTAAACCTCCTACCCTACCCAAAGTTGTGACTTTTCTATCTCTTTCATCCTTCTCTCCCCCCCCCCCCCCCGGTTGACATTTGAAGAAGATGATAGATGAAAACATATCCCCCATTATTAATATTTGTAAATTTCTTTTCTTTGCTATTTTCTTTGCTTGATGTCCACATTCTACAAGGAATACCGTAGTGGTTTTGGGTTGGGATGATAGCTCATTAAAGAAGTCATGTGGTTTGGGTTTGGTTTGGTAAAATTAGGGTTTGGTTCGGTTTGCGAGAGGGTATGAGTGATGTGGTTTGATTTGCAAAGAAATTGGAGGAGAGAAATGTAAGACAGAGGGAGAAATGGCGAAAAAATTTAGGAGAGAAGGGTGAAGGAAGAGGGACATGTGGTTCGGCCAGGGCAACAAATAGTGGGGAGGGAAAATTGAATTATTTACATGTGACTAATGGCGGCTAACATAAATTTTCTAACCAATCCTTATGGATACTAACCTCAGGTGTATATTTGCATGAGTTATAAATATGTCAGGGGTATTTATGAGATGGTGGAAATAAGAGGGGTAATTTAACAAATAAGGGTTTTAAGAGGAATATGTATTAAAAAAAAAAAGAAAATGACCAAAAAAATCTCATAAGAGTTTAAAATAACTAAATCGGTCATTTTTTAAAATTATACCTAAAAAAGTCTTATTTCACAGTTTTGCAAACACAAAAGACTAATATGCCTTTATGTAATTAAATATTTAATATCTCTCTTTTTTCCACACTAAAAACTTATTTTTCCTACAAAACAACAATCTCTCTATACATGATGAAAATCAATCATCTTATAGGTTTTGTTATTATATATCATATTGTGTGTTTCTTATATATATCTTACATGATATTGTTTATCATTTTTCATTATGTATTATCATAATATGTCATTTAAATATGTATTGTGCCCCAATGCAGGAGATGATAGTTTAATATTCTAAATCTTCATTTACATTTTTTATTTTTTGGCTATTTACATATTTTTATAATATCATTAGTACATATCCATTTTAAAAAAAACATCAACATTTAATGGAATTCATCATAAAAAACTCAAATTATATTGGTACACATTTCACAAAATTCACCTAATCACAAAGAATTTACAATAAAAAAATTGATCTACATGAAAATGTGTGCAATATATTAATAAAATTAAGAGGGTGAAATATTTTAACAAAGTTAAGAGATATGAAATGTATCAAAGATTTAATTACATAAGAGTATATTAGTCTTTTGTTTTTTCAAAATTGTATAATGAGACTTTTTTAGGTATAATTTTGAAAAGTGACTGATTTGAGCATTTCTAACTTTTGAGAGATTTTTATAGTCATTTTCACTAAAAAAAAAACCCAAAAAAGAATGGCATATGTAAACAAAGGAAATGACATTATTTTCCATGTCCGTAACAGGCATGATTTTCATTATGACCTTATTTGCAATGTCCATAACAGGCATGATTTTCGTTATTCTAATAAGAATCTTTGCAATGCTCAACAAGTTTACGAAATGATAAATCACACACACTAAAAGGCTTATTTAACTTTTCCATTCCTATCACATCGTGGACCACGTGACAGATTATATATGTACACTGTTTGAACCTTTTTCTTAAGGGCCGTCTAGTCTTACCAACAAATTTTCTTACCCCACCAGTCGGAAAAAAAAACCGGTGTTTTGCTATCCCCACCGATTCAGTCAGTTCGATCAAATTTGATTGTCATTTCAGGTTTTGGGCGACCGGACTTGGTCGTCATTTCAGGTTTTGAGCGGCTGGATTTGGTCATCATTTCAGGTTTTGGGCGACCGAACCTGGTTGAACAGGATTTGTAATAAAGTTTATAATTTTTTTTCTTGAAAACATAATCTCACAACGTGTATCCTCCTTTAATCTTTCATATCACTCCAAGTCTGAGTTATAATATAGGGAGAATAAATCATTATTATTAAATGTAGAATATAAGAACAATTTTTTTTACATAAGTTACAGACAAATTTCAAAAGCCAAATATAAAATGTGTTTGGATCAACTGGTAGGTTTTTTTTGTTTTCAAACAAAGAATCATCTTAATTACTAATTCAAACAAAGCTTAAAAATAATATATATTTGTTTAATAAGATATTTTTCTATAAAAATTTGAATTAATTGAAAGTATAACATACTTACATTTTTTTCAGTCCCTTAGCTGTTGTTTGGATAAAAGAATAAATGTAGAATATGATGAATAAACCCAAAAATTTATTTATTTACAAAGAAGTAGATATAGTTCTGAACCATGTTCGACCAATTACGGTCGCCCAAAACCTGAAATGACGACCAATTACGGTCGCCCAAAACCTGAAATGACGATCAATTACGGTCGCCCAAAACCTGAAATAGCGACCGATTTCAGTCGAACTGGATTGGTGGGAACAGCAAAACACCGGGTTTTTTTTTAATCGGTGGGATGAGAAATATGCTTGGTGGGGATAGACACGCCCCTTTTTTTTAATCTAAAAAGGGGTTGATATTAAAAGAAATCTAATACAAACCAATATTTAAATATAATTTGTTGTGGGAATGCTTGACAATTTGTCTATATAAAGTGTGTTTTAACTATATATATTTTTTCCAATGATAATAATTATAGCGTGTTGCATTTTATTGGAATTTCGATATTTATTTTGCTTACGTTTATTTAAGTAAAGCTTCTTAAGAGATTATTTTTAATAATTCATTTATGCTATTGGGAAAAAACCAACTTCATGTAAATTTAGTTTTAAACTCCAGTTTTGAGAAAAAGCTAACTCTCAAACCCGTTTATAAATGGGACTAAATGGACCATAAGAGAGTTTTGAAATAAACCCTTTATGTATTCACTTGATGAATATTACAAAAAGGGTAAAATGCATTTGGACCTTTCAAGTTTTTAAAACTTGTAGAAACACCTATTGAAGTTTAAAAACATGCACTTACACCCCCTATCGTTATATTTTCCGTTAAAATGATCGGATAAAAGTACTTTAAAATTACTGTTTTAGCCATTTTATTAGTTTTGTAGATACCCCAAAAAGAGCCAAATTAACTTTGGATATGTTTTGTAAATATTAACTACTACAATAATCAAATCTTCAAATACAATTGGATTGATTTATTGTGAGAATTAATTCACATAACAATTAATTAAAAGGTAAAAATATAATAATGATTTAATTAAAATTGATAAAATCGCACTTTTATTTTATTTTAACAGAATATCTAACGACAAGGGGTGTAAGTACATGTTTTGAAACTTCAAGGGGTGTTACAAAAAATATATATATCATTTATACAAATATCAATGCAAAATGGATTGGAAACATGTAAAATTATCCTATCATTTGCCTACTTATATGTAATATGTCAAGAGATTGTTGATGATGCAAGCTTTTGAATCAAAGTAATCGGTGATGACATAGAGAATGCAGCATTTATTATAAATTGTGCATGCTTTGAATGCTTTTCGTTGTTAATGTTCTCCATCAGGCAAATTAAGCTTCCTTTCTTTTTTATATTATTATTACATATCGTGTGATGACATAGAGAATGCAGCAAAAGCATTAGCTTTATTAAAAATCAAGTGTTTCGTTTTTAAAATTTATGTGAGAAATCACACATGCTTGTATTGAAAATTTTATACAGGGTCAGTTATGAAATAAATTGGATTAAGGCTCAATTTGAAAATAAGTTTGTAGAGTTTTTGAATTTATAAGAAACTGTTTTTTCAAACTACTTTCCAAAAAAAATATGTTGCTTAACTAAAAGCTGCATACAAATTTTTATAAATAAGTGTTCAAAAATTAGTTTTTTCATAATATGTAGAGAGCCAACTTCCTGTTAACTTAGGATTTGTTTGGATATGAGTTTAGGTAGATTCTGCGTTTGAAAAGTTAAAAATTCTGAAACTCAAATCAAAACACATTTTCAGCGTTTATCTTAAGAACCACAATTTTTATTTTTAAGCCAAAAAATCTTGCGGTTAAAAATATAATAAAACATATCTTTTCAAAAGCTGAATTTGAAACATAAGATTTTAAGAATAAGAAAGTTTCAACCTCACATCCAAACGTACCATTAGTTTTGAACTCCGCTTTTGAAAAAAAACTAACTCTCAAACTCGTTTATAAATGGAGCCTTAATGGGCCATAAGAGAGTTTTGAAATAGGCCCTTAATGTATTCAATTGATTAATATTACAAAAAAATAGATTAAAAATATAAAAAAGTATAAAATAAAAACAATTAATGTAAAAAAAAAACAAATAAATCTAGAATGGATAAAGTAAAAAAAAAAGTAACACTTATCAAGTCTTCGTTTAAAAATGAATAAAAACAACTAAAAGAAATTCTTTAAATCTTGAAATTTGTTTTCAATTTGATAAATTTAAAAAATATTTTCTATATATACATATATATTTGAAAAATTCATTAATAGAATTCTGTACCATTTTTTTGTTAAACATTTTTTTTAAGATTTAGGCCCCTACTCAGGTGGGGTCCTAGGTTGCCTATTTCGAGATAGGTCACGTGTCAATGTTGTTGGAAAAACTTTTTTCGAAATCAGATTAAACAATAAACAGATGACCAAACAGCAGATCAAAACAGAAAGGGTTCAGAGATGGCCTGGATGGAGGCACGTAGAATGCTGTCTTAAGAACAGAATCGCCCCCTCAATCGCACAGGGTACTCGACGATCTGCTCCCCGGATACAACCACCCAGCCTCGCTGATCTTCTCCTCTGGTGCAGCAGGAAGAAGAATTCGTGAACCAGTCGCTGACTCGAACAATCGCCAAAAGAAGAACAAAAAAAATTTCTGGATGAAGAAGAGAGAACGCTGAGATTGCATACCTTTGCAGTCCTCTCATAGCCTGTTTGTATAGGCGTGGGAGGAAGAGAGCCGTTTAAGACAAAACTCGAACGGAAGAAAGAGAGTAGAAGAGCTGAAGAAAGAAGTGAAGAAGGAGATGCGAAATGCCAATGAACCCCTCCAAAAGATGAATTTGGTTGATGCAATCCAGCGCTTTGGTTTAGGTTATGACTTTGAGGAAGAGATCAATGAAGCTCTCAAACAAATTAATGATAATGCTTGTATTGATGATGATTTGCATGCATTCGCCCTCCGGTTTCGCCTACTGATGCAATGAGGCTATAACACCCCATCTGGTGAGCGATAAAGAATCTGATCTATGTTAAAAATTATTATAAATGCATAATCGAAAAGAAAAGAAACCATGAATACTTTTGATTAAAAAAAATATCATTATGATGCTCAATCATGCTTAATTAGAACCTAATAATAAATAAGCTAGATACATGAAATTACTAAAATGAAAAAAATAAATTTCAAAGGACATCACTGCACACTACTATTAGGAGGTCTTATAAAAGGCATCCATAATTGCTGTCAATCAATTCTTGTTTAATTATACCATAATTAAATCCGCTTATTGAAAGACTTTAAAGATGGGGTTGATCAAAATCCACAAAAATTTAGTTTTATAATAAAAATAGATCTAGAAGATCTCAACCAAACACTTCACAATATTAAATTTCATGGGATTCTAAGATCGTCGTCAATTTTTGCTGTCAGCTGCTCATCTTGAACATTTTTTTGGTTGTCCAATCTCCCTAAAGAATGCATTGATCACCTGTCCTACGTCCCAATATGTTCTATATATATGTAGTAACTTATGAATTTCACAGAAAACTCAATTAGACCAAATGCTGAAACAGATGGATTCAAGAAGTTCACTAACGAGCATGATAAGTTCAATGAGAGCTTGAGCAGTGATGCAAGGGGTTTGTTGAGCCTCTATGAGGCAGCTCACCTTGGATTGCCAGGAGAGGATATACTCGATGAGGCCATTGCTTTTACAATGCGCCACCCACCATTGATTAAGAACAATAATAAGGTAAGTGTTTCATTAGCAATGGATATAGATTGAGCATTGCATATGCCACTCCGCAAGGGATTGGCAAGACTCCAAGCAAGGCAATATATTTCCATATATGAGAAAGATGAGCAGAGGAACAATGTGCTCCTAGAGCTCGCAAAGCTGGAATACAATCGCGTGCAGAGGATGCTCCAGAAGGAAGTCAAGAACATCTCATTGTAAGTTGCAATGGTTAATTAACTAAGGGCTAGTTTGGCGTTCATTCTTCTTTTGTTAGAACATTCAAAAATTCTGTTTGGAATCCTCTATTCTTGTGTTCATTCCTAAATATCTATTATAAACTTTATTTTTTCATGCAATCTATCAAAATTGGCTTCCTGAGAAGGAAAAATTTCTTTTTAGGAGATTAGAGTTACAGAATGGTCCTAAAATTGATTAAAAGCTAGTAAAATTAGTTTATGCATATATCACTTGAAGACCAAATAATATTTTTTTCAACTAAAGTTGGGAGTCGTATCCCAAATTTTATTACAAATGAATGACTCCTACATGGTGGATAAGATTTCCATGTAATAAAAAATCATGAGAAATGAAAGAAGAAAATAAAAGAAGTAAAAAAATGGACAACATAAGCACCGGAAAGAAACAGAACTTTTACCCCCCGTTTGGATAGCGGAATTGAGTTATTCTGGATAGATAACTATGCTAGTATAGATAATAAATCTACAAGAATAAGAGATTTTATGTTTGGTTGTATTTTTTTTATTCTCATCGGAAAATGTAAGAATAAAGGTTGAGTTGTTTGGTTGATAAAGAATAAAATATAAATAAAGTGAAAAAAAATTGATTTTACATGTGGGCCCTTTAATGTATAAGAGGTGTTGATAGATGATTTGATGTGATAAAGTGTAAAAAGTTGATTTGGCATGTGGGCTCAGGGGAATAGATAAAATGATTATAGCTTATCCTAGGAGTTACTTAGAATTGTTATACTCTCTTATACTCGTTCAAACTGGCTTAGTAATACCAAGTTATACCATGTAAACAAACAATCATTTTCCTTATCCATTCTTATACCACCCTTATACTATCCTTATACTTGTTTATTCCACTATCCAAACGGAGCATTAAGGTCGAGGTCAAGAAACTCCAAATAATAGATGGCCAAAGTACACTACCTTCTACTTTCATGTAAATCAATGTCACCCAATGTTCGATGTGTTAAAATATCCAATCCAATGACTTCTTAGTTTTAAATTTTCTTGTCAATCACTAAGCTATATATGGGTCCAAGTCCGATAAAAATAATTTACATTGGGTTATATGCAGTTTTTTTAGTGTATTCTTACATGTTTTATTTGTTAAAGACATATACTTTATGTTAAGAATCATGTATTTTCATAAAATTTAAAATATATATATTTTATGTAGAAATTTTTTTTTCAAATGTTTCAAATGGACCGTCGGATGTGATGGACCCGTGATCGCGGCCGCACCCGCCGTTCACCGCACATAATCATTTCACTATATATATATGATTAGACAAAACCATGTTAGTGTGTATAAGATTGTTTTATAACACCACCTTTTTGTTAATGGAATTGCCTCTTGTTATAGGTGGTGGACGGAATTGGCACTGATGGAGAAGCTAGGATTCGCGAGGGATAGATTGGTCGAATGTTATTATTGGGCTTTGGGAGCGTGTCCTGAGCCACATCAATCTCGATCCAGGAAAGTGTTTGCAAAGATGGCAATCCTGATCACAATGATAGATGACATATACGATCATTATGGCACAATCGAAAAACTCATATCTTTTAATGATGCAATCCAAGGGTTATATATATATATATATTCTTAATTGGTTGTCTTTCAAATTTATTTATTTTTGATAAGCAAGCAGTAAGATTTTAAATCCAAAGCTTCATAATTGTAAATTTTGTTGTCAAACCACGCATTCAATTATAGAACCCAATTTGTCCCCATTAGTTTAAACTTATTGCACAACATGTTTCATATAGGTGGGATATGGAGGCCATGAAACAACTCTCAGACTACATGCAGATCTTTATTCATGCATTGGCATACGAAGAATTTGAAAATGATCTATCATCAGAAGGAAACTCCTTCCGTGTTGATTATCTCAAGAAAGCGGTACACTTTTCTTTTCTTTTCTTTCATTTTCTTTAATTTTTCTTTTTTGACAACTTTTTTGACAATTTGTTTTTTGGAGACATGCAAACACAGATTGAAAATTTGTCGAGATTGTACCTACAAGAAGCGAAATGGGGTGCAGAGCGATATGTTCCAACATTTGAAGAGCATTTGAGTGTCAGTATTCAGAATTTTGGCTACCCATTGCTACACTGTGCTACTCTTGTTGGGTTGGAAGAGACTAATTTAACAAAAGAAGTCTATGATTGGGTGATAAGTGTACCAAAGCTCCTCCATTTTACCGCACTGCACGGCCAACTCATGGACGATATTGCTGACTTGAAGAAAGACAAGGTAGTTGCAAAATCATATTCGATGCTTATTATTGTTGGGATATTTTATTCACAAAATTTTATATTTTTAAAATGATTATTTATTAAATATTCGATTTTATCATTTTTATGTGTTTATATTAGTTTAGTCCCACATAAGAAAAATAAATTACTAAATCCTGATTTATATTTTGATGTGATCCTTATCGTGCTTATAAAAGATAAATAATCTTGACATGTGACATTGCGACCCTAGGTGAATGTTTAGTTAACACTGAAAACTATGTACATGTCTTCTCTTAATTTTGTTTCAGTTCTATCAAAATAAAGCAATCTTCCCCATACTTCTAATATCATGAAGTGACCACATTATATTGTATATATGGAAGATAAAACAAGAGGGAGGGCCAGGTGATTTCAAGTGTGAAATGCTACATGTTGGAGAAGGGCATCTCAGTAGAGGAAGCCTGCCTTGATTTCCAGAAGATGATAAAAGAATGCAGAAAAATCATCAATGAAAAGCCTCTGAAACCATCTTCCATTCCCATTGAGGCCCGCAAGCCCTCTCTTAATATGAAATGCGTGCTAGAAGTCTTTTACAATGTTGACAATATATTCGATGAACCATCTGGTGAGATGAAAGATCATATATACTCACTGCTTGTTAATCAGGCTCCCAATAGTTGAATGGGGGGCAAAGCTTCATAATAAATGCCAAGGGAGAGGCAGCTTAATTAGTTGCATGTGTAATGAAGTAATGAAGCTGTACTTTCTATTATCTTTTATTTTTGTTTTTTGGTTTAAAGGAATGTATTTCTATAAGCTTTTCAAAATAATGTACCTATGCATAGGCATACCAGATAATTTATTGTGCACACCAAATTTCCACGTGCCACTTGCATATGTATGGACATCCTCTCCATCCTATCAACTCATCCCATTAAATCCAACTCCACCCAAAACATACTCGTGAAAGCTTTGTGTCTCCTCATAATTTTATCAAATATATCAAACATACTAATTAAAGACATCTAAATCCCTACAAACATGAAAAAAAATCATATAAGTCCCTACTAAAATTATGACAGAGTACGAGTCCCTGAAAACTCAGATAAACCCAATTATCATCCCTAAGTTAAATTTTCATTCAAACTTAACGGAATATTCCTAGAATATTCCATCACATATGATTGTATAGATTAAAGTCCTTACAAACAGTCACAAAAACAAATTATTTCCTACAAAAGATAAAATTACCCCTGAAAGACTTTTACATTAAATTGTGTAGATATTGCAGTCCCTATAAACAATCATAAAGACAAATTAATCCTTATAAAAGATAAAATTGTCCCTAAATGACTTTTACAATTAATTGGATAGACATTACAGTCCTTATGAACAATTGTAAGGCAAATTGGTACATGTAAAAGATAAAAATATCCTAAAGTTTTTTTACATTTAATTGTGTAGATATTGCAGTCCTTATAAACAATCATAGAGACAAATAATATAATTATTGTCGCTGTTGATGGAGAGCGCGAGTTACGGACATCGTTGATGGAGAGCATGAGGAGGAGATGACACGGTGGTTGTCATCGCCGACGCTGATGAAGAGCTTGAGTTACGGTGAACCGCAACGTCGTGTTCTGCTCTGTCGGGGTCACAATGAGAAAGGGTGTAGCAACGGCAAGGTAACGGGTGCTCAATTACCGTCGGCCACCTGCCCTTTTACCTTCT
The DNA here is from genome assembly GCA_030737845.1 of Acorus calamus. NCBI lineage: Eukaryota > Viridiplantae > Streptophyta > Magnoliopsida > Acorales > Acoraceae > Acorus > Acorus calamus. The sequence goes on from CM060875.1 coordinate 32,448,770, forward strand.
TCATCTCGTTTTGTCTCTTCCCCTCTCTCTCTCTTCTATTTTTTTTTATATACCAAGTTCTCTTTTCCATCCCCAAAATAATATATTTTGAATTTATTCATCTTATTCCATAATATTCTCCACCTATTCCACTACCCACCCTCCGTCTCTTCCTCCACCCATCCCCGCCTTCATATCCCCAAATTGCCCACAAATCGGGCTCCACCAACAGCACCACCGAGGTCGCCTTGGATTCCGGGAGGGGGCATCGTCACCGTCACGACTGCCGGCGCCTCCTTCTCTTCGCGGCGGACGACGTCGATGAATCGGGCGCGGAAGGAGCGGGGGCCGTCGTAGAGTTAGGCGAGGATGCCCGATTGGGAGTGGGCGAGGTTGAGGCGCGCGAAGTGGGGGTCGTTGGCGATGGTGTCCGACCATTGTTTGCACACGAGGCGGAGCCAACGGAGCTGCTCCGCCGGGAGTCTGTAGAGGATCTCGTACCACGTCGCGGGGGACTTTTGGTACAGAGACATCATCTGCTTCTTTGGTTGTGTTGGTTGAGTCATTGTGTTAATGGTGTGGTCGATCGTATTCAAAACTGTTATTTATAATACTCATGCTTTGTTATTATTAGAAAGTGACATTCATTTCCTTTTTTTTATTTTTCTATAATTTTAACTCATGTTTATTTATTAAAAGTTCAATCATGAATGTAATAATACCGGATTCTGTGGAATCGACGATTTCATAGCATTTAAGGGAAAATACTTAACTAAAATCTACTAAATTTGATAATACCCCAAATACAATATGGGTAAAGTATATATATTTTTTAATAAATTACACATAGTTATTTATTTATTGATTTTATATATAAAAAATTCTATGAGATTGAAAAAAAAAAGTGTAACAACACTCAACAAATTAATCTTAATAAAATGACCCTTTTAAATAGAAATTCAAACAAGTAATATTTTCCATAAGAGCATCGATCTCCTCAAGGTGCAAGCATTTCTATGGCTGGCATATCAAGAGCGCGCGTCTCCTGATCACTCGTGTCTATCGATCGAAATGGGCTCCCCTTGATCCATTTACTTGTCCAGTTTGCAATGGGGGGAGGAGAGTGTGGTCCATCTCCTTGTGCTTTGCCCGTTAGCACGACAGATTTGGACGCAAGTTGGGGCTGCTACTGGCCAGCTGTCCACGCAGTTCAACACGCTTGACGGAATGTGGGAGGTGGGTAGATAGATGGCGAGCAAGGGAGATAGGAGCAAGCGGGCCAAGATCACCCAAATAATCATTCTCGCAGTCGTGCGGGTGGTTTGGAATGCCCGGAATTGGCTGATTTTCCTCAACCAGCATTATTATGTTGAAAATGTATGAGATTGTAACGTGCGGGCTATTCAGGATTGGGCCTTTACGGGGTTGGGGTTTGGGGTTGGGAGAGTGATTTTTGTAAGGGGTAATCTTTTGATTGAAGAATAGTAGTTCGATGATGGGGTGGTATTTGATAGAAACCTAGTCTATCAATATCACCCGATATTGGTGAGGATAACGTGGCATTTGCTTCAGTTTGAATAACATTGTGTCAGTATGCCTACCTTTTATATATATATAATAATAAAAAAGTAAATAGTTTACTGAACACACTTGCACTCAAATTTTGTAAAATGGACCCCACCGTGCAACCTCCCCCTCGGGTCCTAAGATCATACTTTCCATAAAGAAATACAAACCAAGGGAAAAAAATATTCTCATGTTTGCATGTATTTATGTTTTATGATGGATTTAAACCCAAGATCAACACATTAAAATCAGATCGAATACATTTATATAATGGATCAAAAGTTGTATATACATACCTCATAAAACCTTCTTTTAAACCTGAGAGTAAATCTTGAAGAAGAAGACCTTCTCTCTCCTTTTACCCTTTTGTGATGGAGCTCTTGACCCCAACAAAGAAAAACTTTAACAAAGTGAAGAGAGAGACCCCTGTTTTCGACCACTTCTTTTTAAGTCGGTGCTTCTCTTCTTCTCTTGTTTTTTTTTTTTTTTTTTTTATGTGTGCTGTCCACATGTGTAATAATAGCCACGTGTATACACTTGTTGGGGTATATAAAACAGGGTAATGGAGAGAGGGATCCCCTCTTTAAATATGTAATCAATTATGTGTGTTTTCCATCAAAACACAACACATCTTATGCATCTTTAATTGGTCAATCATGACCATCCATTTTGATGGACTCAATAAATGACGTAAATGTATTATCATCATAAACTTTTACAAATTGCATTACTTGATCCAGGATTTTAAAACAAAAGTGTGGGAGTTGTAAGACCACATTAGAAAATCCAACATTCTCCCACTTGGTCTGCAACGAACACACCTTTTGAAAAAAGAAATTTTAGAAAACAAAATAAATTTTGAAACTTATAAACAGACTTCCTGGATTTAACATAGTTATAAATAGGTCGAGTGGCCACTCATTTATTTAGAAAATCTTGATGCAATTTGTGTGTGATGATATGCCCATCATAAAACTTTTACCCAGTCAAGCAACATCAGTAATGTAGGACCATAGCCATCCATAAATCACTTAATGGATCAATGGACAACAAATATGATCACAGCATAAAAACATTACTTACCAAGCATTTCTTTAGATGCATATTAAGAGGGTTGAATGGAATTATAGCCCTTATATACTATCTGCTATACCATTCAATTGACCCAAGCTTGTTTCACACATGTCCATGTGTGTCCTCCAGATATACTTGCTGGTTTACCACCATGTGATTATGAGTAATCATGTGAAACTTAATCTGGATAGAAAGGTCTTCCGATCATGGTGCTCAACCATGTCTGTGACCCAAACCTGCTAGAGTGTCTAAGCATAGGGTTATATAGGTCTATACCCTTGATAAGTTAAACACCTCTATGAGCATCAATATATTTCAGTTATGTTCTTGTTGTCCTATCAGACATATCTGTTACCCTTTGGGGTATATAAACAACCTTTTGCTATTCAAGCATATCAATAACCATTGATGCATGAAAATATATATTATACTGCATAAACATTTCATCTCCAACTTAAGTATTTAACAAGATAAAAGATGTATGTAACAACAAAATATCATGCATTTACAGAAGTACAATGCACTAAACAACAGTATCAAAACAATCAGATACACCCATATGAATCACATGTTGCTTGAAAACTTTAGGGTTTAAGCCCTTTGTCAATGGATCTGCAAGCATCATTTCTGTGCTTATATGACTAATGGAGACCTCTTGATTCTGGACCTTTTCTCTGACAAAATAAAACTTGACTGCAATATGCTTAGAACGACTAGAGCACTTGGTGTTCTTAGCAAAACTGACTGCAGCTTGATTATCACAATACACAGTGATAGGTCTGTCAATAAAATCTGCTATGCAAAGTCCAGAAAGAAAATTTCTCAAGCCAATTGCTTCAGTAACTGCCTCATAACAAGCCACATATTCTGCTTCCATAGTAGATGAAGCTGTTAAACTCTGTTTAACACTTCTCCAAGTGACTGCAGCTCCTGCAAGCATAAAAATATAGCCTGATGTAGACTTCATGCTGTCTTGACAACCTGCAAAGTCTGCATCTGAATAGCCAATCAACTCCAGAGAATCAGTTTTCTTATACACTAGCATGAAATCTTTAGTTCTCTGAAGATATCTCAAAACTTTCTTGGCTGCAACCCAGTGCTCCCATCCAGGATTGTGCTGATATCGTCCTAACATTCCAACAGCAAAACAAATATCAGGACGAGTACACACTTGTGCATACATCAAACTACCAACAACAGATGAATATGGTATATTTTTCATCCGTTCCAACTCTACATCATTCTTGGGGCATTGGTTCAAACTCAACTTATCACCCTTAGATATGGGAGCTTCTCCTGATGAACAATTCTGCATCCCAAATCTTTTAAGGATTTTACCGATGTAACCCTTTTGAGAAAGTCCAAGGCATTCTTTAAATCGATCACGCCGAATTTCAATGCCTAAGACATAAGATGCCTCACCAAGATCTTTCATCTCAAAAGTCTTCAAAAGAAACATTTTTGTGTCATGGAGCAATCCAAAATCATTAGTGGCCAACAAAATGTCATCAACATAGAGAACCATAAGGATGTATCTGCTCCCACTGACCTTGAGGTATACACAATTATCAACAAGGTTCTCTTTGAATCCACACTGAGTAACAACTTCATGGAATCGGATGTACCACTGCCTTGAAGCCTGTCGAAGTCCATAAATAGATTTCTTCAACTTGCAAACCAGGTTATCACCTTGTTCAAAACCTTCAGGCTGAGACATATAAATATTTTCATCCAATTGACCATTCAAGAAGGCTGTTTTCACATCCATCTGGTGCAGCTCCAGATTAAAATGTGCCACAAGTGCCATAATGATTCTAAAGGAATTCTTCTGAGAGACCGGAGAATAAGTCTCTCTGAAATCAATGCCTTCCACTTGAGTGAACCCTTTAGCCACCAATCTGGCCTTTCTTCTTTCAATTCTGCCTTCTGCAGTTCTTTTTGTCTTGAAGACCCATCTACTTCCAATTGGCTTCACTCCTGATGGCAAAGGAATCAATTCCCAAACATCATTTTCTTCATTGATTCCAATTCCTCTTTCATAGCATATATCCACTCTGCAGAACTCTCACTAGCCACTGCCTGAGAGTAAGAAATGGGATCTTCATCAATAGGAACATCAAAGTCAGTTTCTTGCAGATATACAATGAAGTCATCCAAAAAGTGGATCTTCTGGCTCTATCTGATCTTCTTAATATAGTCGAACCTCTAACACTTGTACTTGCACCTTGATTTCCACCTTGAGGCGCTGAAGTCTGCTGATCTTCTTGTGGAATAGGAACAACAGGAACAATAGAGGTTCTTCAGTAAATGCTATCTGCTTTTCTTCTGGTCTCCCACTGATCTCTTCATTCTCAAGGAATTTGGCATTGTTAGATTCTACTATCTCATTAGGTCTTGATGGACAATAAAATCTATATCCTTTAGACCTCTCTGAGTATCCAACAAAATGACAAGATACAGTTTTGGGATCCAACTTTCTCTCATGCTGATTGTAAAGTTTAACTTCTGCAGGACATCCCCATACATGAAAATGATTCAGGCTGGGCTTTCTATTGGTCCATAGCTCAAAAGGAGTCTTGTCAACTGACTTGCTGGGAACTCTATTTAGGATATATATGGCAGTCTTAAGAGCTTCTCCCCAGAAAGACTTTGAAAGAGATGAGTGGCTCAGCATTGTCCTGACCATATCCATCAGAGTTCGATTTCTCCTCTCAGCTACACCATTCTGCTCGGGAGTGCCAGGCATTGTGTATTGAGGAACAATTCCATGCTCCCTTAGAAATAGAGCAAATGGCCCAGGGTTTTGACCTTCATTTGCATGCCTACCATAATATTCACCGCCTCGATCAGATCGGACTATCTTGATTTTCTTGTCCAACTGATTCTCAACTTCAGCTTTATAAATTTTGAAGACATCCAGAGCTTCAGACTTTTCATGTATCAAGAACACATAGCCATATCTGGAATAATCATCAATGAATGTAATAAAATACTTCTGACCACCTCTAGATGGTAAAGGGAAAGGGCCACATATATCTGTATGTATAATTTCTAGCAACTCCTTGCTTCTATGAGCACCCTTCTTGGTTGTTCTAACCATTTTTCCTTTCAGACAATCAACACAAACCACAAAGTCTGAAAAATCAACGGATGCAGAATTTCTTGCTTGATTAACCTCTGAACACGTTCCTTGGAAATATGACCCAATCTCCTGTGCCATAGAAGAGATGAATTCTCACAAGTCCTTTCACGTTTTCTGTTAATAGGCTGAGATGTATCAACATGAAGACACAATAGAGATTTGGCATAAGAAGGATCCAAATTCAAACGATACAGATTATCAACAAGAACACAAGTTCCAACTATATTAGAACCAAAATATATCTTACAAATCCCATCACCAAAAAAGAACCTATAATTCTTCACATCAAGTCTAGCAACTGATACAAGGTTCCTTCTCATTGTGGGAACAAAAAGAGTATCTTCCAGCTCCAAGACACAACCTGTGTCCAAAATAAGACTGAAAGTGCCAATAGCCTCCACTTTGGCCCTTTCAGCAGTGCCCATATAGAGATATCGCTCCTCATCCTGAAGTCGACGCTGGGTTCGAAACCCCTGCAATGAACCAGAAATATGAGCACTTGCCCCAGTGTCTAGCCACCAAGTGTTGCATGGGACATCAACAAAATTGGTTTCTAGACAGACCAGGGATAGATCACTACCTTTCTTTTCAAGCCATTTCTTATAGTTCCAGCAATCCTTCTTCACATGACCCTCTTTCTTGCAAAAGAAACAAGCCCTCACAAAATGTTTTGTTTAGGGTCTTTGACTGACTGAGGCTGAACATTTTGTTGTGGCTGAGTGCGCTGAAAACCTTGAATCTGTTCTGTTTCTGTTTCTTCTTTCCAGACTTCTTGAAAGGCTTCTTATTTGGTCCCCAACAAACCGCATGTGCATAGTCTGCCTTGCTTGTCTTCAACCTATCTTCCTCTTGAACACAATGGGCAATTAACTCATCTACATTCCACTTCTCGGCCATTGAGTTATAATTGACCTTGAAAGTGTCAAATGCCCTTGGAAGAGAGTTGACAGACTTGTGCACTATATAGTCATTTCCCAGATCCAATCCGAGATCCTTCAACTGATATACCAGGTCTGCTACATGCAAAATGTGTGCACGCACACTTCCTTGTCCATCAAATTTGATGGATCCCAGTTTGTCCATCAGTAAGCCAATTCGAGCCTTTGCAGAACCCACATGTTGTCTCTGAATAATTTCTAAGAGTTCTTTTGTTGTTTCAGGTGTAGGAATCCCACCCCTTATAGTTTCACTTATGGAACCCTTAATAATCATCAGAGACATTCTATTCGCTTTCTCCCACCTTTGATGATTGGCTCGAACTTGATTACTGGAGGTAGGAGTGGGTCGCTGCGGCTCATCTTCTCTGATGGCAATATCAAAGTCCAAGCAGCCTAAGGTAATATCAAGTTGAGATCTCCATTTGGCATAATTGGTCCCATCAAGAACCTCAATGCCAGTCAGATAACCATGGACAGCAGCAGGATTCATATCTGGAATAGGAATATTAATACACTCAATTTTTATGCATATAAATAAAAACACCTTCCCCTTTTTTTTTATCCTAATCTTTGTAACACTAAGTCCCTCCTTTGGGCCGAGACCTAATGAACAAAGTTTCCTTTTGCAAAATTTATTTTCTGTTAGACTAATTAACACATGAACCATAAACTTAGAAATCTTTTACTCCTTTGGGCTTAAAAGAATCTTCATTTACGAGACACATGTTAACCATCTATTCCCACAAAGTAGTTCACATAATTGTCTCCTTTGGGTCGATCAATTATATTTACTAACTTCGTGCAATATGCAGTCCACAATAAATATTCATTCATATAACTGGCAAGTATCAACATATCTTTTCTTTAAAAAAAATTTAAAAACCCCTGTAAGTGGTCACTTTGGTGTCCTACAAACAATGGAAATTAAAATAGTAAAGTATGACTGCATTTCAGATTTTGTTGTGCTCAGCTAGATAAATAAAATCAGTTCAAGTTGGACTAGCATGCATGTTTTAACATATAAGATAATGTTTTAACATATAAGCCACAATTCAAGCATGAGCAAACAAGACTGACAACCAAAATTAAGCAAACAAATGATATATAAAACTACATAAAGCTGAATTACTTTAGCATCAACATTCAACCAAAACGGTTGCTTCTTGATTTAAATAAAAATGAAACTTAAATCAAGAAATAAAAGGCCCTTCATATTTAAACTCAAAAACATGATCTGAAACACTGAATATATGATATACAACACTTCTACTATCATGGGATTCAAATCAAATCAAAATAAGGGTTTTATCACTTCACAAAGTAAACAAATCTGAAATTAAACCCATGTAATCGGATCTGAGAATAAAATCAAGTATTCAGATATGATTTGAATATGGAAAAACCCCAACCCAATAGATTTCATCAAACTTTAAACAAGGGTTTATAAAGAACTCCAAGCAAACCCTAGTTTATACAAACAATCCCAAAATCTGAAAACCCATTCAAATCTGAACTTAAATGTGTTGGCTCTGATACCAAATGATGGATTTAAACCCAAGATCAACACATTAAAATCAGATCGAATACATTTATATAATGGATCAAAAGTTGTATATACATACCTCATAAAACCTTCTTTTAAACCTGAGAGTAAATCTTGAAGAAGAAGACCTTCTCTCTCCTTTTACCCTTTTGTGATGGAGCTCTTGACCCCAACAAAGAAAAACTTTAACAAAGTGAAGAGAGAGACCCCTGTTTTCGACCACTTCTTTTTAAGTCGGTGCTTCTCTTCTTCTCTTGTTTTTTTTTTTTTTTTTTTTTATGTGTGCTGTCCACATGTGTAATAATAGCCACGTGTATACACTTGTTGGGGTATATTAAAACAGGGTAATGGAGAGAGGGATCCCCTCTTTAAATATGTAATCAATTATGTGTGTTTTCCATCAAAACACAACACATCTAATGCATCTTTAATTGGTCAATCATGACCATCCATTTTGATGGACTCAATAAATGACGTAAATGTATTATCATCATAAACTTTTACAAATTGCATTACTTGATCCAGGATTTTAAAACAAAAGTGTGGGAGTTGTAAGACCACATTAGAAAATCCAACATTTTATCCATATATGGAAGTAATGGAACATAATGCATCTATTAAGTGAGATGACAAAACAATAAAAAATGCATAAAATATTTTTTTTTTAAATGGTAGACATACGTTTTCAAACCAAAATAAAAAAAAAAAGTCTAAAACCATATAAGGTGTAGAGGAGGATTCTACCAATAAAACAAAACCAAACATCTACTCCTCTATCGTACTTTTGCCCCCAATATACAAGCAAAACACAATCTTATTGGGTGATTAAACACTAAAAAAAAGAGAGAATCAGTTACCTTAAAGGACCACAGGATCCACCAACATCAAGTGGACATTATCTTTCATATCACCCTCTGGGTTATTGAATCCATCACCGTGTTTGTAACACTAGGCCATCACACATGCCATGTTTAAAGCTGGAATATAGAGAACCAGAGGTATCCTCTGATCAGGCTTGAGAAGCTCTTCGTTCATCCTCTTCCATTCATCCTCCACTAATACTTCACTAATCTTCTGTCACGCCTTCGCTTCCGAGAGGCCGTGCTCGATCGAGTAGCACTGGATGCTCGTTGGGTTGTAATTGTTACTTTGTTCTCTCTGGAAAAGAAAAAGAAAACACATAATTTCTAACACTTTGTTCTAGCACTGATCAAGTCCTAATGTGGGTAGTGGAATAGGGTGGGAATATTATGGAATAGGGATAAATAGATCTAAAAATATGTTTGTTTGTAAAGAAGCATAACAGATTAATTTGAGAAAGGATGTGACTACGAATTCGCTTTGGTAATCCCTCCCTGGACATAGGCTCTCCTTTTCTACTTCTTTTGTAAAGGATTGTGCATTTATAAGATCTCACTTTTTTTTTTATTTGATTGTTAATTAGAAACGGTATTGCTATATAAGAAAGAAACTTGATTATTACATATCCCAACTTGAATAATTTATAACACTACCAAATAAAAATAGCTTATTCCTTATCGGAGGTTTAAATATCATTGAAACAAATAAAAAAAGAGTCATATGTCAACCCATGTAAGATCGATGTATATATACCTTGTTTGTATTCAAATCATCCATGAATCGGCAAAACTTGAATAGAGGATTTCTGGTATTTTGATCACCCAATCAAAAGCTTCCTTTGTAGCAATATGATCCATCCCAACAAAGAAAAGGCAGTGCATCAGAGGATAGGTGCAGCTTATAGCAGAGACTAGTGTTCCTGGAACTTCGGAATGTATCTCTGGCGACTCCATAAGAACTACTGGTAGTAATTCTTACACTGTGTTTTCATCTACCAAACAACAACATTTCTTATAAAAGCATACATTGAGATACATATGGGGAAAAATATTGTCAAATTGACCCTGTTTTTTTAATGATGAGATTGATCCTGAATTCATTGTCACGTCAACGCTATCAGGGTTTTTTTTTTAATGTCAGATCAGATATAAATCACGTCAAGCATTTTAATTTTTATTGTAATAGAATGGAGACGTGATCTCTGCATCAATTGTTTTTAAAAAAAAAATCAATCAGCTTTGGCACGATAAGATATATAGCTTTGCAATAAAAAAAATTGTCCCAATGTCATTCCTAATATCATTTAAAAAAAGCCATTGTCACTTTGACAAATGCAAATTTATATATAATAATAAAGGACAGTTGGGTTACGCACAGATTCCCTTAGATAGTCCACTCTATAGGCATTGCCCTCCCCTTCAAGCTCCTCTTCAAACTCATTGGATGCATCAAACAATGCAACAATATAATAAGGACCTTCATGTATTCTACTTCATGCATTGTCCCCAAACCCACCTGAAATAGTATTAGTTATAAGAAAGTTATATATACGCGTGTCCTTACCAGAGTATCAAACAGAGGACCACACAACAATGTGATTTTGAATGAAACATTCGAAAAACCTCTGTATCGTGTCATTGAAAGGTTGGAGTTCTTCGAATGTTCCATACGAATCGTAGGTATCGTCCACCAATGTTGTTAGCGTTGTAACTTTGTCGAAATAATCCTAGCCTGAGAATACTTTGGTTCATGGTAGGTGCCCAACGCCCAGACATAGCACTCCACAACTCTATCCCTCGCAAAACTAAGCTTTTTGGCTATTCCGATTTCCTTCCACCACCCTATACATAAAGGCATTTACCGCCAAGATCTACCAAAGTACATGTTATAAGTAAATTAACTTACGCTGAGAGGTCCCTAAGTTCTTTCTGGTACAACCTCTGGAGCCTATTGTAATCCAATTTCACAAGCTCTAGAAGCACATCGTTCTGTTGCTCATCCATCTTGTACACGTAGAAGTATTGCTTTGTTCGGATCCTGACCATGGCCCTACGCAAGGGCATGTCTAATGCGAGCTCTATGTCTCTCGTGAGCGATTCGCTCACATAATTCACCAGCGACTTTAGATGGTCTCTCGCGAAGGCAATGGCTTCATCGAGGATCGACTCTCCATGAATTCCAAGTTACGCCGCCTCATACATGCTCAACAAGCCCCTGGCATTGCCACTCAGGCTCTCCTTGAACTTCCCATCTTTGTCTTTGAACTTGTTGAAACCATCTGTTAATATATACAAGTTGCTATGAATGATTACCTCATGAGATTTGTGTAATGTGTTAGTGAAATTGAATGAAATTCAAGTTGCTCACCGGATGAGACGTTGTACCCGGCTTGACGTAGTAATCTAAAACGAAGGGAAAAGATATGTAGACTGTCTTCATCAAAACACACATCATGAATACGTTTGAGAGCCTCATCAATCTGTTCTTCAAAGAGGTATCCAAGACCAAGCCGTTGTATCACATTGATCAGGATCATGAGCTTTTCGAGTGGCTCGTCATGGGAGAGCCTCATCAGCAACATCTGCTTCACTTCTTCCTTAAGCTCATTCTCTCTTTGTTCAGCGCACGGATCAGACTTCTGCATAAACATCAATCATAATGCATGCATGGATTAGTAGACAAAGTGGTTAATTAGTTGTGGATGACATTGAATTTGTTATGAACTGTGTATAAGCACGGATCGGATTTCTGCATCAAGAGTACAAGAGATAAGTTATTTTCCAAGGAAAACTTTCCTCGGTAAACGTCACCATTTCACTGGTAAAAGATTTAATCAACGAAGATTTTCTGTCAAGTTCATACTTTCCTTGATAAACTTTCCCCAACGAAACAAATTGCCTCGGTAAATAAAACTTATTGTGACGGAACTTTCGTTGGTGAAGCACTCATTTTATTGGTAGAAGAAAAATATTTTCTTGGTAAAGGTCTATTTGTAAAACATATATAATTAGCAATGAAATTATTTTTTCTTGGAAACAAAAATATTCGTTGCTAAAACAATTATCAGCTAAGAAATTTTTTCCTCATTAATAGTTTGGTCAACAGTATTATTGCCCAAGAAAACTCCTTGGAGTTTTCTTTTTTTTCAGCGGTACAAGGCGACCAGGGAGAGAAAACTTATAAACACATAATACAAATTTCTAACGAGTATAGCCTATTATAGTGAATGCAGATGACTAATGAGGTGTATGGGGCTATAAAATAGGTTCGATAAGTGTAATAGCTTTCAAAAAAAGGAAAATGCTACACCCATCACATTTGCAATCCAAATGCAGTTGGTCCATGCTTTCATTTTTTAAAATCATATATTTCGTCTAATGATGTATGTACTTTTATAAAAGATGAAATATATATTTTGATAAATTAAATGATATCAATTATAAAAAAAAATAAAAAAATATATCAAATTATATACCTCGTTATAATTAGTGAAGGATGCTAACGGGATATATGAGATTAAAGTGTACTGAGTGTAACAGAAGCTAGGAGCTTAAGAGTTGAAGTTGATGAAAAAATCACCCCAATAGCTTGGTGCAAACTGTGCGGTTTTCCGAACCACAACTTCGTCTTTAGCATTTAAAGGGTATTGGAGGATGGCAGCCATTTTAGTGTGAATAGTTGAGATCAGTTAGGGTGAGAGAAGGTTATTTAGGTTTTTTTGTTTTAGTTACTCAGCCCTTTTTTTTTTTAGTTACTCAGCCATTTATAGCTAGAGATGTCCTCCAAACCCACCTAACTACCCCCCTTCCCCCCCCCCCCCCCCCCCTCCAAAAAAAAATATATATATATATTGATCATTGTACGAAATAATGGCGCAAGAATCATGCAAGCCATCTAGGTATCAATATTAATTATTAGTTTGTATAAAGACAAATTGTATTCAAATTGTATTATTCTGTTGTTATATATTGTGGAGCTTAATGATATGTACGTAGAGAATTGTTAGTTCTACGCAGGGTCGGACAGGAGTCAAGCTCAGTATAAAAGAGTGTTGTTCGTGTATTGACTTTTTTGTTCTTAATGAAATGTCAGTATAAAAAGGCATTTCATATTTATCATTAGTCTTTAGAGATTTATTTTCAGCATGACCATTGTAAAAACTTCTCATTGATAGTGGATTGATTTCTGGTGTGTTCCGTGGACGTATGCAAGATTTGTCAAACCACGTAATTCTTTGTGTCTTTCCTTTGATTTGTTTATTTATTTTCTTTGATTGATAGCATCACAAGATCCAGAAATCGTAACTATTCCACTCTGTGCATGAACAAAAATTACAATAAGCAATTGCATTCAAGTGTAGCCAAAGTGCTTATATACAGGACTTAATAGACGAGAGAATAAAATTGTTATTGTATATGCATCCACTCTAAATAATAATAAAAAAATCCACAATTGAAAAGCTAACAAAATAATTTTTTTAAAATTAAGTTTGAAATACAAAATTTTAAGAATCTCAATATTTAAACTTTATATCCAAACATGATCTTAGATATATAGAATACAAGCAAGAAAAATACACCCCAGAAGATACAATTTCAACAATTCAGTTAGAGCTGATTTTTAGTGGAACTATATATATGTCAAGTTGTTAGGAGAGATCGAGCCTCTTTAGAGAGTTTCCAGGTTTGCCAATGAACAATTATCATTGTTAATTAGTCAGCAAAATCACACTCGTTAATGTCACAACCACGCATGTGAATCACACACGTGTCAGTAAAAAATAAATTAACAATAAAAAAATAACTAAAGTGTTGTTACACCCAGTTTTATTCTCAGTCCAAAACACAGACCATATATATCTCGTTACAGATTTAATTAAGCATATACCTCGTTAGATGATGTATACACCTCATTGAATTTTTTCTTACACTTGCTCAAAATGGGTTCATTCAATTTGAAGTGGAGCGATATGCATTTTTATCAAATCATATATCTCATTAGATGATGTTTACTATTTTAAAAAATAAAAACACTTGAGGTCTGAGTTTTTGTTGATAAATGTTACTAAGTGTATCATTTTCCAATTAACTAATCTATCCCAGGACTCCCACGAGTATCTGGCTTCCTCTCCTCCTCTTTTCTACTAACATCATGGTAGCACATCAATTTCACTCTTACTGATGGGATAGCCCTATCCAATCATCTTTTCTTGTATCTCTTTTAAGATTGGTACTGATGTACTTTTTGTAAATCATTTTTGTTAAGATGGAATAAATTATTTACCAAAGCAAAAAAAAATTAACTAATCTAGTGTACTTTTTGTAAATCTTTTTTGTTAAGATGGAATAAAATTATTTACCAAACAAAAAAAAATTAACTAATCTAATGACTCAAATCGGGGAGGACTTATATATACATAACAAAGCATGATACAATGTTATGTAATTTTCTCAGTGCATTTCCCTGTTCGTAATTCATAAAAAAAAAAATCATGGATAATGATCAATGGATTTAGGGTGCGGTTTGGCATCAAAAAAAATTTAAGTTTTTAACTTTTTAATAAGCTAAAGCTAAAAGTTGTTATCAAGGGTTCCCTCAAGAGATACACTGATGCTCCTCAAGGTTTTTTTTTTTTTTTCTCTTTTGAACCTGATGTATAATTGTAAGTTTCTAATATAGCAATAGATTGATTTACCAAGCAAAAAAAAAAAAAAAAGTTGTTATCAAACAGTTCAACTTAAATACATCATTATTAGATTTTATCAAAGGACGTGTTTTGAAATCTGTATTTCATAAAACAGCTATCAACATTACACCTTTAAAAGTTGTGCATAAAGCATTTAAAAGCTAAATATTATTTTTCAAACTGTGTTTCTAAACGTGCCCTTTGTATGGGACAACATCAATGGAGACCTTGTCAAGTCACTGTAGATACAGTGAACCAAATGACTCATCTGGATTATGTAGCCAAATACATATGCAACAATTTCAAAAAAAAAAAAAAAAACATATGCAACAAGAAAAGAATTGATACACACGACCGTGAGTTATCATGAAAATTGTATTATGCGTGACATTAATATTTATGTTTTTAATTGTCATTTATTCTGGGTATTTGTCAGGATTTTCATTTGATGGAATGTCACAATTGTTACACCTTAATCACATTTTACTTGATTTTGTGGTTTCACTTTGCGTGTTCAGTAGGGTTTTTTTTTTAGTTGGATATCGCTTCCAAAAACACAAAACATGTTATCACAATAATATATTGCATTAATGTGATACATGTCAAATTTTCGATGCAGTACGATCATGGACCATTCGATCTAGGACCACCAAATGAAGGATTATTGGTGATTTATAGTGGTAATATTATTTGTTAGGTTTATCATATTTTTTTGGATAATTAGGATTATAGTTAATATTTTTATATTTAGATATACTTAGATATGTTTTGTATTTTTATTTAGGATTTAGTTAAGATTAGATTATTTGAGATATTTATAGATTTATTTGAAATTTATTTTGAAAATTTGAAATTATTCTCTTTATTAAAATTCTCATATTGTTTTTGTTGTTCATGATATAATAGCAAATTCATATAAGTCTATCATTCTGGTATTCTTAGAAATCAACAGATATGTTGAAGCTCATCGTCCTAGCATTCTTCGTGAAGAATCAACAGCGTCATTCGAGCCTGCAGATCTTGCATATTTAATCCGATGATCCACATAAGATATCTTAACTGAATCACCTAATTTTAACCGAATCTTAAATAAAAATACAAAACATATTTGAATACATCTAAATATAAAAATATTAATTATTTCTAATTATCCAAAAAAGATATGATAAATCTAATAAATAATATTATCATCAATAATCGTTTATTTGGTGATCCCAGATCGAATGGTCCATGATCGTTAGTAATTCAAGATATCATACTAAAAAAGAATCCTACAATATGTTAATTAAAATGCAAAAAATGTTTTATAAATGACAATTTTACCTCTCTAGATATAGGTTTATAATATATTCGGATGAGTAAAATAGTTATTTACATAGGGTTTTTAACATTTTAATTGTAAGAGGTTTTTGATATACTGTGCATTCAGTCAAGATTAACCAAACAAAATATTCACATAATATTCTTTATTAGTCAATGAAAATTTAACTTAAAGGGTTATTTAGATTTACATAAATATAATTAGGGACTTATATGAACTTTAGGAAAAAGTAATGGATTATATGGATTTCGGGCGGGGAGTTATTTGGATTTTTCCTTAGAAATCACTATATATGATTTAAGTTTCATATTTAGTGTTGATTAACTCAACGGAGAGTCGTCACTATATATAATTTAAGTTTTTAAGATAAGAGATGATAAATAAAATAATATCAATAAAAATTTTCTGTCCAATGGTGTTGAACTTTCTTATGACTAATTTTATTTTAACTATCATCTTATTTTGATTATATATTATTATAATTCAACCATACAAAAGAATTGTTATAATATATTTTTGAGTTTTTTTATTTTTAAGTCCCCGTAAACCATAGGATTTAGAGATCGATCATTCATTTCTTCATATTTTAGTTTTAGTCCCTACGGTTTTGGTTTTAGTCTCTGGGAGGGACTTATCCCTAAATTATTTGGTTTTGTTTTTAGTCCCTGAGAGGGACTAAAACCAAACATATCCTTTAAATCGGAAGACTAAAACCAAATTATGAAAAGTAGATGATCAATCTCTAAATGAGTATGTTTATAGGAACTTAAAACTAAAAACTCTATATTTTTATGTTTTACAATATAAAATTATAGTTGGGCCTAACGGAAGGATTGTAATAATATACTTTTTAGAAATAACAGACGGTCCAAACACGGGTTGGTGTCGCATCTACGTCTCCTCTAATATGAGCAAATCCGTCCACCTATAATTTCATGATCATTGGATTTGTGAGCTTTTTATAGGATTCTCATGTGTTCTAATCATTGTACCTTCAGATGCACCCGTATCTATTAAACAAGTTACACTTATTGCCCACTTGGAATATATTTTATGAACGAGGGCTATATACATCTTTAAATATATAAAATGTAATTTTATATATCTTATTAGTCATTCAGTTAAATATATATTTAACTAACACATTTGGTGTAGTATATATCTAGTTCATTTGTTAAGGTATATATACCTTACATTTGTTAAAAATATTTCAGTCAATTTAAAATAAAGCGATATACACTTTTTATTAAAATATATATATATATATACATCATTAGATAATATTTATAATTTTTAAAAAATTAATACATTTAGAAATTGTCCCTAAGATTTTTCTATGTTTGTAACACGAATTCACTCGTCTACCTACCAGTCCCTTAAAAAATAAAAAACATGAATTCACTCGTAAAATCCTTCAAAGTGATTCGCTTATTAATTGTATAGGAAACATATTGTCGAGTCTAAATCCAGTCAGAACTAGTTTTAATCAATCTTGATAATACTGAACTATATATACAGTCTATTAATCGAATTACACAACTATGAATCGAACTGCACAACCAATATAATTGTTGGATACATATTCACTCTCCTATTGAATACTGATGGTACTTAGAAATTCTTATTTTATCTAATAGTTGAGTAGATCCAATAAAGAGTAGAAAATGTATCTAATAATTGACTTTGCAGTTCAGTTAATGAGTTATATAATTCGATATCGATAGGACTGACTGAAACCTACCCTGACCACATCCGGACTCCATAATATCACAACATGAAATCTAATAGCTAGGAAATGTAAAAATGATATATTGCACCGTTTACTTCATCATATTCATATCTCTCTCTGTTGACCTACCATTAATGGAATATAAACATACAATACATGTTTGTTAAAAATTTATAAGCCACATATTATAGCTTTTAACTTTAAATAAATAAATAGTTGTTGCATGTTTCTTAAACTTTTTAAAACTTAGGTGCTGTTTGGCAATGGCGGAAAGCGGATTTTAAGTGCTGATTGTTAAATGCAGAAAGAGGAAGGATGATAATCTTTAAGAGTTTAGGAAAAAATGTGTTTGGTTCAATGAAAAATATTAAATAGTATTTTAAATAAGTGTGTTTGGTTAACCAGTTGACTTATGTGATTATTGGAAGGGTATTTTGATCCATTTTATAAGTGTTGAATATTATTATTTTGATGTTTGGTTAAAAACATGAAAACATGATAATTTTGATATATTAAAGATTATTGTTTTTTTAATCAAATACATCAACCACTAATGCTACCTTGTAAAATAAAATTATTTCATTAAAGCCTACAAGTATTAACCAATAATTTGGAGTCAATGACACTAATAAACCGTGTATTGCTAAGAAAACATGTTCTCTTTTCATCTGTTCAGAGTGGCAATTCACCCAAAAAAAAACAAAAGACCATTCCCCCAAACAGAAAATTTAAATAAAAAAAAAAAACCCAAAAACACAATCAACCAAACAAATCAACAAACTCTCAAAAACTCACCTCTGAAAACCCAAAAACAAACAATCTATACTTCCCCAACACCTTGGAATGCCTTATCCGCCACTATAACCCAAATGATAATAACACCACAAACAACCTTCAACAATGACAAATCGGTGACTGATCAAGCTTTCCTGACTCCATCCCACCTCCCCCAGCTATTATCAAATAAAAGAACCAAAAAATAAAAAGCCAATGCCATAACATTCAGCAAAAGCCCCAAATCAGGTGCTGTTCATCAAGAAAATGCAAACAAAAGGAGGAAAATCGTTCGATCTTAACCGAAGATCTGAAGAGGAGGGGCCGACGAACAAGAAAGACGGTGACGGTGGTCGTTCATGGAGATCAACGCAGACGGCTAGGATTTCGGTCGGGTTGAAATGTTTAACAGAGAGAGAGAGAGAGAGAGAGAGAGAGAGAGAGAGATGAAAAACAGTTTATATACTGCTGGAAAATATTTGGAATGTAAAAGGGCAAACTTGACTTTTCACAAAGATCAGGATGCGTTTTGAGTAAAATAAGTGAGGTCCGTTCCACTTAAATTTACCCTCGTATTTTTGCTGAAAGGGGAAAAATAAGCACTGAATGTGGGAGTCAACCAAACACAATAATAACAAAAGAATGCTTATTTTCCATTTTCAACCTAATAAGTGTTGAAATATCTTCAAACCAAACACAGCCTTATTTAAGCTAAAAAGGACTTTAAAAAGTCACAATCTCTAAGAGCATCTCTAACCCAACCCCTATATTTGGAGAAATTGACTTTAAAAAGTTGGCTCCATTTGGAGAAATGGAGGGGGCACTCCAACCCACCCCTCTATTTCTATCTCCATTTTTATTTTAATTTAAAATAGTAACTTAATTAATATAATAATAATATATTAATAAATATAAAATTTATTAATTTAATATCATTTAATTATTTTTAAAATTTTAATATATAATTAATATAATATAATATTATTAAATTTAACAAAAATATTTCAAATTAAATTGGGAATCTATTTAACCCGTCCAAGGAAAACAAGAAGAAGAAAGTAGAATACATAAAAATAAAAATAAACTGATAAGATATAGGAAAATGCTAATATTATAGTGTAATGTTTTTATTTTAAGTTCGATGTATCAAACCAAGCTTAATGTATTCAGTGTGATTTTAGTTAATATGAATATCATATGTGAATTATTTAAAATTATGAAGTTTTTAAATTTTTAATGGCATGCATGACTTACTATAATACTGAGTAATAAATATAAAATTAATTAATATGAAAGAATTAATTAAAATGAATGCATAGTTAATCAATATTAGACTCATTTTGAAAGTCTCGTCATATCATGTTTATAAATATATAGTTAGTACATTTGAAAATTCAATTTATGGTACTGGATACAAATGGATGAATTGAAAGTTTGCATGCATTGCGGGAAGATAAGATGGACTTTTTTGAAAAGTGAATAGTAAAATGGAGGGGCCTCCATTTTTCCATCTCGAGCTGCATATATGCAGCTCCTCCACATCCGGCTGCATTTTGCAGCCAGAAATGGAGGCCCATTGGAGAAATGCATCCTAGTTAGAGATGCTCTAAGTAATATTTTTTAAAAAACTATATTGAACATTACTGACATTCACTTTATTTACTAAAGACAAGCATTTTCATCTCCTCTAAATATTCTTTTTATCTTTCAAAAATTTGAGATAACACATGTAAGATTAAAACTTTATATTATAATTTTTATTTCTTGGATAAAATTTAGATTATAGCTAAAATATTTTGGTTGTGTTTTCTATTAACAGAGATCAAGTTCTATATTTTTATCTTGCAAGTTCTATTTTTTTAATTAATATAGAATCCAAGATTTCATTAATGTTTTTATATATTATTTATTTAATGTTAATGGAAGATGACCGGTCATTATCATTTTACATTTTATTAATAAAAAACATGGACAATTACACAGAGTCCATTTTTATAACAGTCCATGTCATATACATTTGATTTGTACATTTAGGACTAGCTTGGCGAGGGTTAAGGCTTTGAAGATAAGTTGTCTCATTATAGGAGAAAAAAATTTCATTAATTTTGTTTGTATTTACATTTATCGAAATTGAAATAAAAAGTGAGGATAAATATTATCTCAGCTTCTAGATGGAACAAAATATCTCCATTTTCATTTCAAAATTGAGACAACTATATGCAGTTTATCATAATTATTTTTTATGTCAAACGGGGATAAGCTGTCCTCCTACTCAATTATCTTCAAAATTACCGTTTATCTCACTTATCCCCTTATCAAATCATCCCTTAAATTGTCACTCACAACACATCAAGATCAGAAACATGCTCAATTGAGGCACATGTTGAATTTGATACTAAAATCTATCCCAACCCAAACCTGTTCGTATTACATTTATCAAAATTGGAATAAAAAGTGAAGATAAATATTATCCCAACTTCTAGATAGAACAAAATATCTCCATTTTCATTTTAAAATTTGGACAACTATATGCTGTTTATCCTAATTATTTTTTATACCAAACGGGAATAAGCTGTCATACTCACTTATCTCCAAAATTACCGTTTATCCCACCACTTATCCCCTTATCAAATCATCCCTTAAATATGTCACTCACAATACATCAAGATAAAAGAAACATACTCAATTGAAGCACATGTTGAATTTGATACTAAAATCCATCCCAACCCAAAACATCTCAAAAGTTTAATTGGGTTTTACCCACCTCAATTACACACCTAAATGCGATACTCTTAATATATTTTCAATATCTAATTTATCAAACCCATCCTTTATTATGTTTGCTTCAAAATAAAACGACGCATGAAAACCAAGAAATTAAGTTATGCAACCAAAAGGACCAAAATCCTAGCAAGACAACTCCAATGTTTTGAACTTCAATAAATTTCGTGTATCGCCAGCGGAGGGGATGACGTGCGAGCTCTGCAACGCAGCTCCGGAGTCGGTGGATCATTTGTTCGGGCAATGTCCGGCTGTGGCTGCATTGTGGGGCCTCATCGGAGCTGCCACGGGCATACATACGGAATTCCACAGCAGAGACGAGATGTGGCAGCTCATGAAGAGCTACTCTCGTCTGGGCGGTTCGAGGCTCCATGCGCGAGTGCTGAAGACGGTGATCCCCGCTGCCCTCTGGGCGATATGGTTGGCCCGAAACAAGCGTATCTTTGCCGGACACCGTTTCTATGTGGAAAACATATGGGAGGATACGATGGGGTTTGTTGCTGCTTGGGGAAGAGCGTTAGCGGGCGCGGGTGATGTCCGGATTGTACGTGGGGAAATACAGGTCGACCCCGGTTGAAATGGCTCGGAAGCAGTTGGTGCAAAGAGTCTCTATGTTTTTATTATGTTTTTTCTATGTTTCTCTTTGGTCCTCATATGGTCTGTGGAAGGAGGAGTATGTCACACCCCTTGTGTGGTAACCTTTCCTTCTCAACCATTGAAGTGTTTTTCCTCTCCTCTTTCCTCTTCCTTGCTTGAGGCAAGATTCAGACTAAATGTAACTTGTTTACAATGATTATATATAGTCTACCATTTCCTAAAAAAAAAAAAAAAAAATTCGTGTATCGAACGGGGCTCTATCGATCAGAGTTTTTTTTTTTTTTTGTGAAAATTTAAAAAAATATCCAAAAAACAGAAGAAAAAAATATATCAAATAACTTAAAAAATGGAGACAATTTAGATATTTGTTGAAAATTTTAAAATTGGATTAGGTAACCTTACCCGATGCAATGAATCCATATATTCGATTAAAAAAATGATATATCATCTGTATATATAAAAAAAAAAAAAAAACAAACAAATAACAAACGTGGCACCCAACATAGATCCGTCCACAGTGTCCATAGCACAATGGTTCAGGGTTTAGCGGTGTTACCGATAGGTCCTGGGTTCGAGTCTTGTCGCTGACTTACCCACCTGTTTGTTGGCGATTATTCGAAAAAAAATTTTGTAGGACCGGGATAAACAAACAGAGATAGTTTTCCTAAAAACATAGATGTAAGGTCAGTCATTTGAGGTATTTTCAATAAAGAAAATTATATAAAAAAAAATTGTCATAATTGAATTCGTTCGAACCTCATAATGATGTTTCATCGTTACATGAACAAGGTATTATTAATAATCATGTATAAAACCAGCCGAACATTGGCAGAAAATTATTGGCCTATGATGGACCTGGTTTGAAGAAACAATCAATGTCTGACAATGCAATGCAGTGGGTTCTGTCCTTCCATACAAACTTTTTTTCAAACCTAAAACCACACCGTATTTTGATTTTTTTTTTTAAATAATACAAACCTCAAGCCATATACTTTTTTTTAAATAAATTATATATTTTAATAAATCATATGAAATTATTTATAAATAAAAAATTAATGATATATAATGTGAGTATACGGGGTGTTATGAAAGTACATGAAACTTGATATAAAAGAAAGAAAGATTGTGTGTGATAGAAATTTAAAAATATAATTTATTTTTCTTTCAGGAACGGTGCGCATACATACCTATTTAGATATTGAACCCTCCATTTTTCATATTTTTTTTTAAATCCTCAATTTCAATTTCTTATTTCATTTTTAATCTCTTCATCAAACGTCCGTTCATACACCCGTCCATACACCGTTAGTTTATGAAAAGTGATTTATTTTTAAGTCTGTATAAACTATGTTATTTAGTAATCAGTCTCTCTCTTCTTCACATTTTATTTCAAGTCCTCACTTTAAATGTCTTTTTCTTATTAGTCCATAAACAAAATGTCTATATGATTTTGTAAGTATTTTTATTTTTAAAACTTGTATACAAAATGTTTGATGAAATATCTAAACCTAAATTGCATTCACATTCTTAGGTGTTTAGTGATAATTTCAATGTTATTTATCACTGCATATACTCCATCTAATCCGATATTGTATTATCTTATAGTCTTAGCTATCTAACTATGATTAATTACATAAAAAGAAGAAGAATAATTAAATAAGCAAATTTTGAAAATTTGTTCATAATTGAAAATTTTGTATGCCGTCAATGAAAAATTTATTTTGCATGTTTCTAAACTTTTATTTATTAAAAATTTTATTTTGCATGAAAAATTAGAACCATACAAAATAAAAATCATACAAATTTTTTATACAAATTTCAAATATCAAAATACTTACAAAATCATCCAGACATTTTATCCAATGAATAATAAGAAAAAGGAAAGTTGGTGACTTAAAATGAAATATGAAGAAGAGAGGGACTGATCACTAAATAACATAGTTTACAGGAACTTAAAAAGAAAAATCTTTTCACAAACTAATAGTACATGGATGGACGTTTAAAGTTAAATTGAAGATTTAAAAAGAAACATGAAGAAAAGATGAATCAATGCATAAATAGACATGTTTACGTAGACTTAAAACTAAAAATCTCAAAAATATATATATAAATAGAAAAGCAAACTCCCATGTCATATGTAAGAGGATAATGTTCAGCCTTCTTAAATAGGCTTTTTATTTATTTTCGTGCAATTAAGCATGTATTTTCATAAAATAGAACAAATAATCTAATATATTACGTTTACTCGGTTACAAAAAATAAAAGGTCACATGTTTCATTTAATAGGTATATAACTCGTTTGATATAAATGAAACTACGCATTAGACTGTAAACAGGATGTGCCTGTATAAAATGTTTCAAACAACCAGAAGAGATCGATCAAGTTTTGTTCATGTATTATATCGGACACACACCTCACCACAGTAAAATATGTGTCATATTCCGGCCACTAAAACCCAAGAAAAAAATAAAATAAAATAAACACATAAATCACAAGCTCAAGATCACATAAATCACAATCAAAACAAGCAACACAAAACACCATTCATGGAAACAAAAACAATCACAAACCAACTAAATTGCCCCAACATCTCTCTACATAAACAGATGAACCTACTTTTCCTCACCAATGTGTCCCTCAAAAACCACAAACCAACCTTTGATGATGGCC
Source organism: Acorus calamus (assembly GCA_030737845.1). Lineage (NCBI taxonomy): Eukaryota > Viridiplantae > Streptophyta > Magnoliopsida > Acorales > Acoraceae > Acorus > Acorus calamus. Next base: position 32,473,432 of record CM060875.1, read on the forward strand.
TATACCAAAGTATTTCTTTCTATACATTTATTTCCACCATAAGAAACCACAGTAGGTACGGTGTCGAAACGCTAACGGTTGGAGGTTGGATTAGGACCGCTGGGCACCTCATGCGCACTCGCATTGAGCTGTTGAGAAGAAAACAATGGACTATGATTGTGTGAATTCATCGAATGCGATGTCGAGACAGAGAGAGCCCTCCGAGACACCCTCACCTCCTCCGTCGGACGAGCCAACAAAAGGAGGAAGACAAGGAAGACAACCAGGGCTGCCATGCACTGCTCAGACTCTTGATTCAATAGAAACCACCCCAAGAGGCCCCACAAGAGATCAATATCCATGAACCACTTGAGCCACCAAGAGTTGGGGGGAGATGGAAAGGAAGCTTTGATGGTGGTGGTGGTAGAAATGAAAAGACTTTGTTGGTATGGAAGTCTTCTTATATGAAGGGGCAGTGACTTTACTTACAGTTGTGTGGCCTTTGCTTTACAAAAGATGGGGCAGGTTTTGAAACTTGGGGGGTTGGTTTCAAATGAGAAGACGTGTGTGTCCTTTCTTGGGAGGCATCCAATAAGTGTTTTTGAATGGGTGTGTTCTTAGGCTTCCCAGAGAACAAAGTGAAAAGGGTGGCTGAATCATACACTACGACATCTCTTACTGCGAGATGTACTTTGTATATGGGAAACTAGTATATGCTCATGCATGAGTGTTCATACCTAGTAGACTAGTTATACATCATTTTTTTTGTAAAGATATATACAGATTAATAACATTGGGAAAAAGAATTAAAACAAGTTTGGGATTGCAAAAAGGACTGTAGGAATGATTGTCCCTTCAATTTTTTCTTTGATCATTTGATTCCAAGATGACAAAAGTTTAATCTATTTGAAGATTAGATTAGAAGATCATCCTTGGAACAAATGCTATCCTGGGTTCTTCATTCCACTTGACTAGGTGGAAAAGCATTTGATCCCAACATTTTTTTAATAAATCAAAATCTGGGATTAGAAATGAAACATGCTCTAAATCAGGTCAATTTATGTCAACTTATACATTATTTTAAATATAAGCGTCATTATGTCAAGTCTAATCACTGAGATATTAGATGGCGAAAAGCCCTAGATTAATTTTTATCAAAAGATAAAGCTACATTTAATTGAGCTTTAAGAGACCAATTCAAGAACTTATGATAGTCAAGGTAGAATCTTGAAAGCTATAGCCTACTGCTAGAAAGGGTGACATGGGTGTCTTTATCTTGCTTGGAAGCTTGCCAAAGACACCCTTTTTTGACTTGGTGGGGTGAAAGGGGGTAAAAAGAAAAAAGGGAAGAAAAATAAACCAGTGTTGAGTGTTGAAGTCAGGTTGGTTAGTTTTTGCTTTAAAAAAGTAAGAGAAAGGAAAGCATCAATTTATAAACACTGCTCTCTCTTCTTATGAAAGAACTGGGCAGTATCCATTATGGTATGCATGTGACCCCACCCTGGGAAGTGTTCGGATACTATGTAATTTTACCACAGTGATGGCAGGCAGTCAATAAAAGGTTTATTGACTATCACGGATGAAAATCTATTAAAAGAGTTAACATAATTTTTTTTATACTCTTACTAGTAAGAGTTTCAAAATTTTGAACATAATTGATTACACATTTACACTACCTACATGACTTATTGTTAGTGGTCAACACAGAGAATCTCTATAAGAAAACCACAGATGATCCAAACTCCCCGTGGAAGGGGAAAATTTTCCTCATACAGGTATCTTAAATTTATCTTAATTCAACTCCATGAATTGAATTTCATAATATCATTTGGAAGATTTCCTTTATAAGCGTGACATAATAAAAGCTTTTTATGTTCTAACCTGATACATAAAATCCTAAAGGCCTTTTTATGTGCTAACGTGGTATATAAAATCCCTAACCCTCTATTTGGATAATAATATAAACTTTTCTAAGATAGATAAACATTCTAGTATAGATAAATTTTTAGCTATTTTTTGTTTGATTGTGTTTTTAATTATTCTCATTGAAAATATAATCATAAAATTTTTGTTATTTGGTTGACTATAAATAAATTGTAAATAAAAGATAAATTAAATGTGAATAAGAATTTATAAATAGTAAAAATAACAATTTAACATGTAAAAGTGAACCCCCCTTATACCAATCAAATAGATTAAGTGTGATAACACAATTTCAGAATAACCTGACATATCAATAACAATTTATTATTACTTATCACAGCATAGCTATATTTATATTCCATACATACAAACATGTTTTTGGACTTTTTCTCCCCAGTTTCATCCTGCCCCCCACCCCCATTCCTCTACCCAAACATGGCATAAAATAATATATCGTCTATTATGAAAAATGTGTTCATTCAATTCTTCTTTTAGCGAAAAACATGTCCTTTATTAATAAGTATGTGTTCAGTCTAATAAAGTGATTATAAAAATGACCCCAAATAGAAGTACATCAACAAAATCTTGAAAAATATGCCCAACCATTCAGGTGAAACATGATATAAAAAAAATATTCGCATCCTTCGTGACCAATCAATTCATATCACTGAATTGACAAGGAATAGATGTCTAAAGCATCTCAATCTCAACCTTTTCTTTCTGGTTACTATCTGTAGAAAAGCGAAAGAAATCTTCATTTAATAATGTTTAGATTGTGAAAGCTGCAACATGCATGATGCTTCCCTTTCTTACCATGAAATTAACTGAATCGAAACACAGACACTGCTGTTTCACTAAAGACATTTATAATCACATTTATAATCTTGGTGTGCACATTTATACTTCAATAATACAAATCCATCATGAAAAATTGGCATAACCATCATGAAATCATTCACCAAACCTGATAAATCAATACAAATCAGATTTTATCATGGAATAAAAGATGGAGCCACTTGAGCTAAACACAAATAATTAATATATAAATGATTTACTAGAGCTAATATTATATTAGCACACTATTTTCACTTTTTAAAGTCTACAGTTTCAAAGGAGTCAAAAACAAATTTAAAATAGTGTCAGTGTAACAGATAAACAAGCCCAGACAACTGAAAAGTGGTGATCTTAAAGTCAAAAGTAACAACGGTATCACCAAACAAAAAGCCATGTTTAAAGTTTGATTGATTGACTCTAATTGCATGACTAATTTATCTGTCATGTTTAGTTGAAGAAAATTTTAACACAACCCCCACATGTTTAGTGGCTTTGTTCCTTGTTTGAGAATCAATCACCTCAAACTAGGGGTGCAACTAGGGTAAATTGAACCCGAGTTGACCTGACTTTTGGCCAGATTTGAATTGGGACTTCAGCAAGTGGGTTCATCCTGAATCCAAACTCGAGCAAACCTGACCCAATTTGGGTGGTTTGGGTTGAGGGATCTAGTTTTAAATCGAATAACATCATTTTAAAAATCAAACTTGAACTCAACCCGAACCGACCATAACTTGACCCAACCTGAATTAAACCCGAACCAAACTGACGGGTTGAACTTGGATTGCCCCCCTCGGGTTTAAGGGTTGGGGTTTATGTTAATCTCTTCCACCTTCAGGTTGAATTCGAGCTAAGCTCCAACTGTAAATGAGTTACACAAACCCTACCTCAAACAAAGCACAAAAATCTATGGGCCTTTATTTGAAATTTGAAATTTGAAATTGTGCATAAGATGGTTGCCATGACGCTTTTAAATAGATTCAAATAATATAATACGAGGCAAATCAAGTGTCCAAAAGAAGAGAGACTACTTACATGAAAAATCGAACATCATATTCTTCAAAACATAGATAGGTAAGAAGCCTACAAAAGCTTCCTTCACATAACATTGACCCCAGCACACCTCATCAACATTGTACCTGGTCAATTAAACAAACCCCAATAGTTGGATTATAGCAGGTTTTCTTTAGCACCTTGTACAGAAAATAATCAACATGCATTGTTCCAGAAAAGTGCAGACATGAAGAAAGTGCCAAATCAATAAAGTAGGTCACATTGTAAAAAAAGTAAGGCCCCTGAAACAAACAACAGGATCCTGAGATGGACTTTTCCTTTGTAAGATGTCTCAGAAAGGACTGTATTTTCTGATGTCATAATCCAGGTTTCCCCCACACAGATGCTCTCGTTTTCAGACTAGATCCCCTTTCAATTTCTTTTTCTCATGTATAAGATAAACTGAATAACTGAGAAAAAATTAGATTGAGGGGAAAAAATTGACTACCAATGCCATCGTTCATGCAGTATGTGATTTCTCTAATCGAGTATACAAAGGTTAGGGGACCATACAATCGATTAGGCAAACTGCAAGAAGGCATGCATTCCATTCATTAAGTATATACTTCATTCTTTATAAAGGTTCATTAGACTGCAAAAGTGACCACAGACCCAGATATTTTCCTCTTTTTATCCCAAAGTGTAACTAATACCACAATCCACAATCAATGAATAATAACTAGATTGCCTATGGTCAGAGGCCCACATAAGTATTCCAAGTTGTATATGTGTGGCAAGAGTAGTTTTTCCATAGGGGAAGATGAAAAATGAAATGGTGGACAACAATTCCCAGCACAAAGTAGTTCGCACAACCGCCAGCTGTTTGGTGTTATGTGAGCATGATGAACTAAATTTCACAAGGAACACACTTGGATGTTTTTTTTTTTCTTTTCTAATTGGAAACCAAGACTTGGCAAGCAAACCAGACAAGGGCACAAAAAGATTTCATTGAAGCAAATGATACAAATTTCATGTTTTTTGGGAAATAATAACACGAAAAAAATGAAAATCTTTACAGCGTTGATGAAAAATTATATTTCTCCTCCATATCTCCTGCAAAGAAAAGAAATTCAACTCATAATGAAGAACGACATTCGTATATAAAAAAGTGTGTGTCAAAAATTGAAAAATCAAACCATTCTTGGAACATATCACCAAATTCCAACAGTTATACACAAACAAGGTAAAGAAGGCAATAGACACTATATTCTCCTAATCTGAGCTTCATGGCCTTCTGTCCCATCTAAAGCCCAAAAGCATCAAGACATTATGGTCTACTCCACTCCAGTGGACATGGTTCATTTCTTTGACACATTTCAACAAAGGTTTTATCTGATATGAAGTTTAGAGACCTTCCTAACATAGAATGTCCAGGCATATGATAAGTGCATAGTGTGATCCTAAATGTTCAGCAGAGTAGTTCTTCCATTTCATTTATTTCTGTTTTTGTCATGCCTTCACACCGACAAACAAAATGTTACACAACAAATGATGCACCATCCAACCAAGGACCTCAACCCAGCATGTTTTACATACAAGGATAATTGTTTAATTGAAAAACATTCAAAGGAGAAGCTGTTGATGTAGTCTTTCTCATATGTATAACAGAAATATAAATGATCCTCATACATTGATAGAACCAGCTCGAAGTTTTGTTGCAGCCACCTTTTCGAGCAATCTATCATCAAACGACAGTTAGGGAAAAAGCATTCAAAACTATTAGGAAAAAAACATGAATGTCATGCGATCCAAAGAAAGGTCACAAGGATCCACACATGCAAACAATGACTATGCACAGGATGCATAAAATTGATGTGATTCACCCAGTTGCACTTTGGTAGCTAATGGGGATGCCCATATGCATGGACCTTATTGTCATGGATAATGCAAACATCTCATGTATTCAAAGAATCATGATCCCTTGCATGATAAATCCCACGTGCTAGATGGATCTAAGCAATATTCAAAATAGAGTGATAAACTAAGAAAATTTTGGGCAGAGAATGGAACACAAATGAAGCTATAACCGTGAATGGGTAAAGATACAAAATTACATAAAGTGAAGTTAGTGAACATAAAAGAATTAATCAGGTGAGAAAGTGAGATCAAAAAAATTACAGTCAATTCATGTGAAAAAGATGGGGATAAAATTAAATAGTGCATTAGCATATTTGTAGGACTTGATCTGAGTAATCCAGTGCCCATACAAATAGCAAAAAATCTATATCCTATATATTTTTAGTTTTGATAAAAGCAAAAGATAGATAAAGAATATACTAATGCTCAAGTCATAGAAATCAACGAAACAGCAGTAGCACAACTAGAAGGGAAAGCAAGTGATGCTTCATGTAACATCATATAGAAAATATATTCCATGCCTTATCTTGAGCATGTAAGCAAGCATACAATGACAAAAACCTGGAACTATAACCAAAATGTGACTTGGGACATGAATATCATCGCACCTCATTCTGCTTAACTCTTGTTGACAGTAAACATAAAGTTAATCCCAGGCCATTCATCTCACTCAACGTCATAACAGCAACCAGTACTCACACAAGGCAAGTAGAAACATCGGTAGTATTCCACATAACAAATATAATCGCAAACAATGGGCTTATATAACATAAAAAATAAAGTGATCAATCCATCAAATGATTGTTAAATCATAAAAAAGGTCTAAGAATCACATAATCAAAGGATATTTTCAGTATATGTGATAGCAACCGAAGAATTTCTATGTAGATCAACACGGAGAGTTTTTTTTTTTTTTTTTTTGAAGAAAATGGTAGGTTGATGCCCTCATTATATTAATAAAGGAGAAAGCCCAAAGGAAAAAACATGATAAACACAAGCCAAAAGAGAAAAGGGTTCGTCCCAGAAAGGGGGACCAAGCCATAAATAAGGCACACTCAGAAACTACTCCAAAATAATAAAACGCTCCCCCACGATAACCATCGCATGAGCTCCCACACAAAATTTTCCCCAATCCTAAATGCACCGGATCGTCATCTCCCAAACAGGAAGAGTTAAATTTATATGTAGATAAACTAAGTTGCAAATTGGGACCGAAGCAAACGGGTAGAGATAACCTTCTCAGCTTGACCGTAAGATCAGCCACAGGCTAAGAAGCACGGACACGGACACGCGACACGGCGACACGGCAATTTTTGAAAAAATAGGACACGGATACGGCTAGGACACGGCAATAAATAAATTAATATAATATATATATATATATACACAATGTGTATTCATAAGAAGTCAAATGTTTTCCACACCACCATTCTTTCAAAATGTTGCAAAATACAAAATATGGCACTTCTTCATACATAAAAAGTTTTACAAATATGAAAGCAAATATCAATTTGAGCCAACTTCAAGTAGCTCATCATGATCATCGTCAACCTCTTCGGTAAAGAACACGACCTCCAAATTTGGCTCATCAAGAGAGAGGTTAGCAACCTCAAGAAATGGGTTGCTTTGGGCCACTTTAAATGGGTTGAAAACTTATGGGCTGTTTTAAATGGGTTTGAGCCTTTTTTTCATTTTTTTTTTAACTTTTGGGCTGAAATGGGTTGGGCCGTGTCCAGAGCCGTGTCCCAGGCGTGTCCTGGGCCATGTCCAGATACAAATTGCAGGTCATATCAGTGGACACGGCTGGAGACGTGTCTGACACATGTCCATGCCGTGTCCGTGCCGTGTCCGTGTCCGACACATGTCGGACACGGGTACGGCCTCCAAAATGGAGTGTCCGTGCTTCTTAGGCCACAGGAGATCCCTTCGATATCAAAAAAAAAAAAAACCTAAGTTGCAAGCACTGGAAAGAACAATATGACTAATAAGAAATCGATAGAATTACCAGCACAAATTGGTAGCATTGGACAGGCAGCAAACTGAAACAAGAATCTACTATTCTCAATCCCCACTTCTACACTCTCCGTTAGTGCCCTCTATTGCTGAATAGCATTATGTATTAGTATTAATACAGCAGCAGTCCCAGGATTCTAATGAAAGGGGATGCAAAATCAAGGTTACTCAAGACATTTTAAAACCTGTATTTATGCAGAGATTTTTGTCAACAGAAAAAAAATGTGGATTGAGTTCTTGACTGCAAGACTCAGAAGATGTTTCGCTCATTCAATGAATCTGTGTTTACAAAAATGACTTTAATCTTATTTTCAAGGGATCATTGCAACCTAAAACCTGACTTTCAATTATCCAGACCGTTTAGCCTTCTGTTTTTTATCATCTAAAATCTTTCTATATCAGTGATCCAACCATGTAGGAGAATCAGATGATATTTTTTACATGGATCAATTTTTATAATTATAAAGGGTTTAATCCACAATTTTGCACTAAAGGGGACAATTACATCACCGTTTGAAAAAAAAATTCTTCTTCAAACAGTGCAATCCCTTATTGATCAAATTCTTAAAAGATTGTTTACTCAGATCAAATTGAAATCTAATAAGGGGAAAAAAAACTCAAGTTCAAATTGTTTTATGTTGGATCAGATTTTTTTTTGAGATGCAACGACTGCAAATGGTCCGACCAACCAAAATCAATTCATAAACCCTAATAAATGGGTGGAACAGAGGCTCACGATGGAGATATCGAGCGGAACAAAAAAAAAATAGGTCATCTGGATTTGGGGGAAAAATTAGGGTTTCGAAGTTGAGAATAACGGATACGTACATACCTCGTTTTTAATCGCCTCTCACTATCCGTATATCCCCCTCAACGTGTTCTCTTGTCGGGCTGGTTTTATAGCCCTCGCAAACAGACAATCGGGCCCAACCCGGCCCACTAATTTGACGGGCCTGCCATAAGGGTACAACTCGGGCAGGTTGAATTAGGTTGAAGCTCAGTAGGAACCCAACCCAAGATTGGAGAACCCAACTCAATTTGAGAAGCTCAACCCGAACACAATCTTACCTGTGATTCAAGTTGGATTCAGATTTAACTTGAAAAATGTAGTATTTTAAACATTTAAAACTTTGTAAGAGCCAATTCTCTGCATAACAAAAATAAAAAGTATAAAAATATTTTAAACATTTAAAACTTTGTAAGAGCCAATTCTCTGCATAACAAAAATAAAAAGTATAAAAATGAGAAACTTTTTTAGTTTTAGATAATAAAAATATGAAAACTGTAGAAGTGAATTATTTTAGATAAAAATAAATTATACAATTCAAATGTCATTATACACATTAAATAATTTTACATAAAATGTTTTAGTAAAATATGAAAACTTTGAGTGTAGGTTAGTTCAAGTTATTTGAACGGTTAACTCGAATTAGGTTTGGGCTTCTTAGGTTCGGATTCGGGTTGAATCCGACTGCTAAAACCCCAATCCTGACTCATCTAAAGTTCGGGTTGGGTCGGTTTCAACCAATCCAAGTTGCACCCTTACTGCCATATGGGCAACCAGAGAGTTCGCAGGTGTCTCCTCTTTTCCTTTCTCATTCTCTCAAGGAAAATGATATGTCCAGACCCTTGTGTGCAAGTCCAATTGCAGTCCACATATATATGATGAGATACATTAGTATATATTTTTTTGTTGAAAAAATGAAATTTTTTTTGCTCTCCCTCGACCCATGCAATATTGCCTCTGTTTTTTTTTTTATGCGATCAGGTTTATGTGATTGTATTGGATTCTTCATTATTTGCTTTTAGCCTATGTTTGGAAGTGGAATATCCCTGGATAGATTGGGGTATAAAGTGGAATAAATTTATTAGCATGTTTGGGAGGGCAGAATACCCGTACATAAATTATGCCCGAATAATTTGGTATAAGCTTACCTAGCTATTCTCAAACTGAGCTAGAATGGGACTTATACCAACTTATATATGGCAGTAGCATATGTGGGAAAAACCATGGACTTTTCTATAATTTCGTCAATGGTCTAACCTAAGGTGCTACTCTGCCTGATCCAAGAGGACGTCATACACCGAGGTGGACCTTTGTCTAAAAGGGGCACCTACGTTGAGGTGAACTTTTATCTGAGTTGAACTTCAATTCGTTGATTAAGTTTTACTTGAGATGGGCTTTGACACATAGATGAGCTTGCTCCTATCATAACTTTATTTTATTCTGTTCAGGTCTAGTATTTTTATTTCTTATCTAGGTGGGACAGATTTTACCCTCTACATTAAATATCCCACATTGAAAATTGTATTGCTCTGTTTATTTCCTGTAATACAAGAGAAATTCGGAGGGCATGTGTACTTAATTTTTTTTAATTCACATAGGAAAAAAGGAGAGTTTTATATCAATGTTAAGCATTGGTCTCCCAGGCAAATTGATTACTTTTGATTATATATATGTATTACTACTTGAAATTCAGTGATGATGTTTTCCTTGAGTGGTAAACATATGGGCATCTCGCAGTTAAGATTGTTACAAAACTAAGATAACACTAGAATTTGTAACACATTACATAGCAACGTAAAAAAAGTGAGAACGTGTTTCAGACCACATATATTTACAGCATATGACATCCACACTTTATTTATTCTGAATGCTCGATGATTCAGTTCATTTTTAAAATCTCCTCATTGGTTGCTTTTGCACTTTTTTTTTTTTTTTTTTTGGATACAGAGCACATCTAAATCATTAGATGATGTATCTCAAAATAAGCTTCCTGACCCATGTTTTTTACTTTCATTAATACAAAGTACAACAATTTTGGTTTATAGCCATGCCCGTCGTTCACTCTTGTTTCGATTTAAAAAAGTATTATATCTTATTAAATTAGGTATGTAATTTTATAGAAGATAAAGTAAATAGGGAAAATGATCAAAAAAATCTTTTAAGTGTTTGAAATATTCAAATCAGTCATTTTTTAAAATTATACATAAAAAATTCTCATTTCACAGTTTTGAAAACTCAAAAGACTAACTACCCTTATATAATTAAATTTTAATATCCCTCTTTATTCCACACAAAAAACATATTTTTCCTACAAAACAACAATCTCTCTATATATGATTGAAAATCAATCATGAGGTTTTGTTATTATATATCATATTGTGTTTTTCTTATATATATCTTACATGATATTGTTTATCATTTTTCATTGTGTATAATCATAATATGTAATTTAAATTTGTGTTGTGCCCCAATTCAACAGATGATATTTTAGTATTCTAAATCTTTATTCATATTTTTTTAGCTATTTACATATTTTTATAATATCATTTGGACATATCCACTTTTTAAAAAAAAATATTAATATTTAATAGAGTTCATCATGAAAAAACTCAAATTATATTGGTACATATTTCACAAAATCCACTTAATCACAAATAATTTACAATAAAAATAAATTGATCTACATGAAAATGTGATATATTAATAAAATTAAGAGGGTGAAATATTTTAACAAAGTTAAGAGATATGGAATGTAATAAGGATTTAATTGCATAAGGGTACATTAGTCTTTTGTATTTTCATAATTGTAAAATGAGACTTTTTTTAAGTATAATTTTAAAAATGACTGATTTGAGTATTTCTAACTTTTGTAAGACTTTTTTAGTTATTTTTCCAAGTAGATACCCTAACAAATTATATAAATACATTATTAAAAATTATAAAAATAGCTCCAATGAGATTTATATCTCGCTTAACGATATTTATTCATCGTTCGGCAACTATTAAGTTATACGAGACAACATGCGGATTTGTTGCAATGGAGACAATGTAACAACTCTCAGTAGATAAAGAAAAAGATACATCTCATCTCAAAAATCACCCTAAAAATCAACTCAAAATGCCAGTACTACACTTTAATGGATTTTTCTTATACATTTTTAAAGTATATATAACATCTAAATAAGCATTCATAACTCAAAGGAGATTTTTGGGACTAGGTATATCAAAGCTCATAGTTAGCTTAAATATCCAATCATAAATTCTCCATGAAGAATTGTGTTAGGTGTTTTATAAGAAAATGATATGTTCAGCCCCAATTGCATTTCACACTGATTTTATTTTTTAATAAAATCATATTGCACTATCACACGGTATGGGCTACAAAAAGGACCGTCAAATAGACTGAGTGTATAATTTTTTATTATTTTGGTGGGTAAGCTTTTTTTCTTAATAAAATCTTTATTTATTAAAAAACGACAAAATTTAAACTCAAGTTATCTCACTAAAGAAAGTGTGCATCTCTCATCGAAGAGATTAAACTGAATGTATAATGTTATATATAATAATAGTATATATATAAATGGTTTACAGTGGCATCTTTATTTCATGTTTTGAATCGGAGACCAATCAGTCAATCACACTTTATGATAGGTGATTTTAAAAACATTTCCGCGCCTCACGCTGCGCGCGTTACATGTAACCCGAGTCCTCCCCGTGAATAATCCTAACTGCTAAAGTTCATAAACCTTTTCATTCATATTTTACAATACAAATTCTGCATTTACTCCTCCCAAAAAATTTGAAAAACAATTCCCACAAACCCCCCTTATAAAAAAGTTCTAACCCAATCAACAGCACCCAAAGAAACAAAAAGGAAACATGACAATATTGAAACAATTCCTATTAATAACTCTCCTCCTCCTCCTCCTCCTCTCTCCCTCCTCAGCCTCTCAAGACATCAATGCCTTACTATCCTTCCAGTCCTCCTCCGACCCATTTAACCACTCCCTTGTCTCATGGTCTCAATCCTCCAATCCATGCAATAGTTCCTGGCTCGGCGTGACGTGCAAGGCTGACCGGGTAGTCCACCTTGTCCTTGAAAACCTTGGCTTGGTCGGACACATTGATGCTCTCACAAAGCTGGACCAGTTGAGGCTTCTCAGCCTAAAGAACAATAACCTTTCTTCAAACATCGCGACTCTCAACCTCTCTTCGTGGAAGGATTTGAAGCTCCTCTACCTCTCAAACAACCATCTTCACGGGCAGCTACCGAATGAAATCGGATGCCTTCGCCGCCTCCATCGCCTCGACCTCTCGGGGAACAGACTCTCTGGTGTGATTCCTGTGGCACTTGGCAGACTCACACGCCTCGTAACACTCCGTCTCGAACACAACTCTTTTAGTGGTACGCTCCAGCCTCTCAGTGGCCTCAGCTCAATCTCCGACTTCAATGTCTCAGAGAATGCGCTCTCTGGGGAGATCCCGGAGTCCCTCTCCACTTTTCCCCCTTCCGCTTTTGGGGGTAATCGAGGCCTCTCTAGGAAGCCCAATCAAACGGCAATCAAAAGGTCTGTTAGATTATATAAAGGATTTGATTCCCTCTCTAATAGAATTAGATCTCATTATTCATTCTCTCTCTCTCTCTCTCTCTCTCTCTCTCTCTCTGATTCTAACATATTATTGTGTTACAAGGTCCGATAATTCTAGACGGGTCATCCATGTTTGGTCAATTGTTGCAACATGTACGGTTGGGGCTACACTCCTCATCTTCCTACTGTGGTTCCGTTGCCATCGCCATCATGGAGAGAGGAGGATAACGAATAATATGAGAGATGAGGAGATGGAAACTAATAAGATCAATGGGAGAGTGATGAAGGAGGTTTTGGTGTTCTATGAGGGGTGCGACGGGTTCATGGTGGAGGAACTGATGAGGGCATCAGCAGAGATGGTGGGAAGGGGGCCACTGGGGACTACTTACAAGGTGGAGATGGGTGGTGGTGGTGGGCAGAGGGCATTAGCAGTGAAGAGGGTAAGGGTGGGCAGGGGGAGGTCATTGGCAGAAGAGGCTCAGATGCAGGAGGGACTCAAGGAAATAGGGCAGCTGAGACACCCAAATGTAGCGGGTTTGAGGGCTCATTGTAGTTCGCACAAAGAAGTTTTGCTGATCTATGATTATTTCAACAATGGCAGCCTACATTCGCTCCTCCATGGTTTTTCTCTGCTTCCATCATTACTATTAGAATTTTTGTTATATATTGTTTATGTTGGTTAATGATTGAAATTTATCTGCTGCTACCTTGAGAATAAGACTAGTAGACAAATCTAAAGGACTTGAGTCACTCTCTAATAGAATTAGATCTCATTATTCACTCTCTTTCTTATTCTAACATATACCAATGGCACAGGTGATAGATGGCCAGGAAGGATCCCATTGGACTGGACAACAAGACTGAAGCTTGCATCAGGAGCTGCTAAAGGCCTCTCCTTCCTACATGCCTCCAACAAATCAAAGCTGATCCCCTCCCACCAGCATGTAACCTCCTCGAACATCCTCATCGATGCAGACGGAAATGCTTGCATATCAGATTTTGCTCTCCACCACCTTTTCTTATCGTCGTCGCCATCAAATTCACTATACACGGAGAATTGCGACATCTACAGCTTTGGAGTGGTATTGTTGGAGATGCTGACAGGTAGGACGGTGGGAGGAGAGGAGGAGTCGAATTTGGTGAAGTGGGTGACGAAGATTGTGAAGGAGGAGGAGTACTGGACCTCCAAGGTTTTAGACTTAGAGATATTGAGGTATAAAGAGATGGAAAGTGAGATGATTGCATTGTTACAAGTTGCCTTGCTTTGCTTGGCGACCACCCCACAGGACCGTCCGAAGATGATCATCGTTTATAAGATGATAGAGGACATAAGGGAGAGGGGAAGCAGAGGTCGTGTCTCGGCTTCGCCTTCTGTGATCAGTGTTATCTCAGAAGATACGCCTAACTTCACAAGTAGCTGATTAAGTTGTGACTTTTTTTGTTGGGACTATTGTTTTTAATGTTTTAGTTTTTGAGCATTTCCATTTCAAAAAATTTCAAATAGACAATATCGAAATTGTAGATGAAAAAGAATAGAATAAAAAAAAATACAGAAAAAAATAAGAGACTGTGCACAGGGACGGAGGAGAGATTCCTCTCACAATGCAATGTCTCACCAAGCTTGATCCCAATTCACAATCTATCTTCCTCGAACAGGGCCGCTCCCCTGATACATTTGTTCCAATCGATGATCGAATGACGAGCCATCTTCCAAAGTAATTAAATGTTGGGACGATTGTTAGTGATTATTTTGGTTGATCACAAATGATTCTTTACTGATTTGGAATAGTATTAAAAAAATTCAAAATGTGTTCAACTTGCAAAGTCAATATAGGAATGATTTTAGTATACCATTTTCCTTCTTGCAATTCCTACAAGTACAACTTGGACTGGTTGAACCCGATTCCAACATATTTTGGACGGATTTGGATTTGGATTTGGATTGAGGTTTTAGTGTTGGGTAACCCAAACCCGAACAACCCGAACTAATTCGGATTGGGTTGGGTAACCCGAACTAACCTAAATCGAAAGTAGGAAGTGATAAATTTAAATTTTCAAAGTAAAATTTTATTGTTTAATTTGTGAGATAAAATTTGAATTGTCTATTTTATTTTTACCTAAAATCTTTTACTTCTATAGTTTTTATCTCTTTATTCTATAAATAAAAATGTGCTTGATTTCTATAATTTTTTATTTTGATGGTGCGATAATTGACTTTGTAAAGTATTAATTATTTAAAATGACGCATTTTTCAAGTCAAACTCGAATTCAATTCGAACTTAACTTGAATCCAACCCAAATCGAACCTGAACTAAACCCGATAGGTTGGGTTTTGATTGAGCTTCTCGGGTTTAATGGTCGAGTTGGTTGGATTTGGATTGACTCAACTTTTCAGATTAAGTTCTGATTGAGCTCCAATCCGACCCGTTGCACCCCTACCCTCGTCGTTCATATGACAGGCCCGTCAAATTAGTGGGCCGGGCCGAGCACCGATTGTCCATTTGCGAGGAGAAAA